>GL379997.1:197217-214769 GCA_000143925.2 Caenorhabditis brenneri
CATTTACCCATGGTAGTTGATTATGGAAAGGACATTCGTATAGTTTCCTGCTGCCTTTACCCCAGTTAATGGATTAGGGAAAGGGCAAACGTATAGATTCCTGTTGTCCTTTACCCAGGATTATGGATTAGGGAAAGGGCAACGTATAGCTTCCTGCTGCCATTTACCCAGGTAATGGATTAGGGAAAGGGCAACGTATAGCTACTTGTTGCCATTTCCCAGGATGTGGATTAGGGAAAGGGCAACGTATAGCTACCTGCTGCCATTTACCAGGTAATGGATTAGGGAAAGGGCAACGTATAGCTACCTGCTGCCATTTACCCAGGATGTGGATTAGGGAAAGGGCAACGTATAGCTACCTGCTGCCCTTTACCCAGGATATGGATTAGGGAAAGGGCAACGTATAGCTACCTGCTGCCATTTACCCAGGATGTGGATTAGGGAAAGGGCAACGTATAGCTACCTGCTGCCATTTACCCAGGTAATGGATTAGGGAAAGGGCAACGTATAGCTACCTGCTGCCATTTACCCAGGATGTGGATTAGGGAAAGGGCAACGTATAGCTACCTGCTGGCCTTTACCCAGGTAATGGATTAGGGAAAGGGCAACGTATAGCTACCTGCTGCCATTTACCCAGGTAATGGATTAGGGAAAGGGCAACGTATAGCTACCTGCTGCCATTTACCCAGGTAATGGATTAGGGAAAGGGCAACGTATAGCTACCTGCTGCCATTTACCCAGGATGTGGATTAGGGAAAGGGCAACGTATAGCTACCTGCTGGCCTTTACCCAGGTAATGGATTAGATAACCATTTTCTTTTCCCTTCGAAATCTTTTTTGAAATTTTAGCAGGTTAGGGTTTTCCAATTGTTTTTATCGTAGCCTCCTTCTCGTTTTTGTACATAAAACGCCATCCCTTTTCGTTTTGGATCTTTTTTATAACAAGACCGCCGCGCCTTCGGCGCTTCAGTCTTGTTTTGTTCGCCGCTCCGCGGCTCACTTTTACAAATGATGTTCGCGGCTTCGCCGCTCACTATTCAGGAAAAGGTCACGGTATTTTTTTTAACTCGTCAATCTGCTGATGCCGAGACTGACAAACAAATAAACAAATAAATAAATGAATACATATATTTACACACATCCCTCACGTCGTTCTTTTATTATAAGAATGATTAAATTCTATTTCAATTAATTAGACTCATTAAACCTCTCCTCGCACCTCCTAATCATTGAATCATGACTTTTGTATAAATTCAACTTCTCTTTTCAACTGTCTTCTTTCCTTTTTGGGTGTTTTCGAACCGTTCTTTCTTCCGGTTTTATATTTGTTTTCAGGTGAATGAACAATAGGTTTCCATTCTAAAATTACAGACAAAAAATGGTGCGAAAACTGAAAACTCATGAGCAGAAGCTCCTCAAAAAGACCGACTTTATGTCGTGGCAAGTGGATCAGCAAGGTCGTCAAGGAGAAATGCTCAGAAAGTATGAAGAAATCGTCGGAGAATCAGAAGATCTATAACTTTGAATTTCAGATTCCACGTCACGAAACGAGAGCACTACTCTCTGTACAACACTTTGGCCGCCAAGGTTTGTTTGAATGATTTGAACCTCGGTTACCTAATCATTTTCAGAGTCGTGAGCTCGCTGATCTCATCAAAAATCTACCAGAATCCGATCCGTTCAGATCGAAATGCACTGAAGACGTTCTATCGAAATTCTATAATGCTGGACTGGTGCCTACTGCAGATACACTGGAAAGAATCGGAAAAGTCACCGGAGCATCGTTTGCTCGTCGTCGTCTTCCAGTTGTAATGCGAAATACCGGAATGGTTGATTCAGTGAAAACGGCATCAGATCTCGTTGAGCAAGGACATGTTCGAATTGGAACGAAGATCGTTACGGATCATTCATGGTGACACGTGCTTCTGAAGATATGATCACGTGGACAAATGCTTCGAAAATTAAACAACATGTTATGGATTATAATAATACAAGAGACGATTTCGATCTTATGGATTAGTGGCGGTGATTTTCAAATCAATTTGTCTTTTTCTTATTGCTATTTTCTTAAAGTGCGAAATAAAGCCGAATAAAGAACACAATAATCTACTTTATTTAAAAAATTTCACTCAGCAAGTTCATCTTCAGAACTACTATATTCCACAAGACGATTTACCACGTTCACCGACCCAACTACTTGACCTTCTCCTCTGGCTCCTTGACTCTTCTGACTCCACTTCTCGATTCGACCTTTTGGGTTTAGAATGATGGTTACCCCGTGGATATTCTCGAGTCTGAAAATCAATAGTCTTAATTTAGAAAAGGGTGGACTAACTTACGCTTCTTTTTCCTCACATCCAATGGTCGTTCGAGCCTTCTTCAACAGTCCCAAGTGGAGTTCCTTTGGCAGTGTCAGCTCTTTTGGCAGTGTCAGCTCATGACTTTTCTGAACCTGAAAATTGAATCAAGTATTACAGAAAGCGTTGAAAACAAAACGTACAGTTTGATCATCGCAGTAGTTGATTTGTCACCCCTTCTCCCAAACTTCTTCCACAACAGATGGCCTCGTGGATAAAACTTCTTTGCATCCCTCTGGTATTCTTCGACGATAAATTCAGTTATTTCTTCTTCTGTGGCACATTCTCCCGACTCTTCCTCATCTCCACCAATACTCGCATCTCCATCGTGTTCTTTCCTCTCTTCTGTTTTCGTCTCCTCTTCATGCATCTCTCCATTCGCATCATAATTATTCAGGTCCTTCCAATGGAGTCCGACTTCAGGCAAAGGAAAATCTGCAGTACCATCTGCAGTAAAATGCTGTGGAGGTTCGAGGAGTTCAGCAAGCACAAGGTGATCCATACTTTCGAAAGTACTTTCGAAAATTGAATCCTGGCTTCCATCTGATGAGTCCGTAAACGAGTCCAAGTCTGGGGACGGTGAGTCAATCGTGGAGTCCGTAGATTCCGTGTAGTCTGGGGTCGGTGAGTGGGAGGTCGGTTGAGTTGTGGAGTTATCCTTTGCTTCCTCCATTTTTTCCAAACGATGATGACAATCGATTGACAATGTTTGTGGTGTTAAATAATAATGACGATATTTCTTTTCTCAGAGTTTTAATAGGGGAATGTTGGCACTACACGTGGCAGATCACGTTTCAAAGTTATTTCAGAAATTTCACGTTGGTGACAAAATAACACTGGAGAATGAGAGGATCCTGTTCTAGAGGAATTTTTAATCAAAATGGGCTGAAGTATCTTTGTTCAGATCACCCTCGTAAGTTTGTCCATTTCAAACAATTCGATCAATTCCTGAATGAGCTATTTTGAATCCTAAAAATCAATCAAAAACATGGGATCTCAGTTATCAAGAGTGACCTGTTTTCCATCAAAAAAGTCTTGAATTGAAGTTTTGGTTGTCTGACAAGGGAAGTACATGGCAGACCAGCTTAAGAACCTTTCTAACTATTGACCAGCGGTCCAGAATTGGACCGCTTGTCAAATTTTTTGATCAAAAAATTTGGAATATTGAAAAATTCAAATTTGAAGATTGTGAGAAAAAATGAGACCGAATGGACAGAATCAATTTTGCAGCAAAAAAATGGAAAATGTTGCTCCAGCTGCAAAATAACTCGATTTTTAATGAAAAATGCGCCTTTAATACAGTATAATTTTTGAATTTTTTGTCATAAAACTGAGCAAATTTCTGATTTTGCATGAGCTTCTCTACTTTTTAGTCATAAAACCAGAAAAATAGCACGCAAACGATTCTTGATAAAACAATTGAAAATAGTCAAATTGTTGTCGGTCACGCCGACACTGTCTTCCTAATTTTCATATAACTTTCAGTTCGCATAATGTCGACTCACCACTCGAGCTGCTCTTCCCGAACGGGCGGTGCCCACCGTCGATGTGATTGCACTGAAGATCTATCGGAAAATGAAAAGTTATGGAATGATTTTGAAGGATGTGCACAAGCAGTTGCTCGCCTCTATTCGGACTCTTCTTGGAGAAATTTCAGAGGAGCCGCCGAAGGAACCACACAATTGTACAAAGTGAGTGATACGATTCCAATAAGCTTTTCAACTAAATGTTTTTTTAGACATCTACCGACAGCTACCGACGTGGTTTCGAGAAAGGTTTCTCTTCGGGATGTACGAGTATTGCGAAAGAGATTCTACAAGCGTTTCGAGATCCCTCAAAAGTCGATATAAACATAGTTCTAGAAGTGTTATACAGAAATATGGCGATTCCGAGAGAGGAGAGGCTGACTGTCAATACACAACATGTACTTTCAACTGATACGTTAGCCGCTGTGGAATTATTTCAGCAGGTGAGAGTTTCTTTTCGAACTGAAAATGTTATTCCTTTCCCACAATTCTCTTCGAAAAGGAAAGAAAAGAAAGGAAAGAGTGCGTTATGAATCAATTTTGGAAAGCAGTTTCCGACTCTCTGAATCCCCAATAAAGGGCCAAACGACTTCTTTTTTCCTTCTTGGAGTACGAGAGAACTATTAAAATTGTTCCAGGCTCTCAACCAACCTCCAGCAAACTCCCTGAGTACGCTAACGAGTTTACCGCCCACATCGAGAGAACATGCGTCGGATGCGTTGGACGAGTTTCTTGCGAATCAGGTATGTTGAGCATAAAATCAATTGCTCTTGAATTCTGAAACGCTTTATTTTCAGGTGCAACGCCATCGAAAACGGCAGCGATCGCCGAACAATTCCTCATCCCCGTCATCTCAAATGAAGCGGCAACGTCGCCTCTAAATGTGTTTCCTCCGGTGCCATTCGTTAAACTTTCTCTCCATTTTTTCTTTGATTCTTCCCATCTTTTTTCTAGAATGTCATTCATTTTATTTTCTTTAAAACTCTAGTGAAAACTGAAAAACGTTGCCTTTCCAACCGGTCTTACCACTGCAAATGACTGAAAAATACTAGAATTTTTTCGATGCCTTAGAAGCGATTCTCGGTTTACAATTCATTACTCAGATTTTCTCGCTACTGGTGTTCTTACGCTTCTTTAAAACTTCAGAATTCATGGATTTCAGCTTTTAAAGTCATTTCCGATAGCCATTTTCATTTCCCTCTAAAATCTTTTCTGAAATTTTAGCAGGTCAGGGTTTTCCAATTGATTTTATTGTAGCCTCCTTCTCGTTTTTGTAGATAAAACGCCATCCTTTTTCTTTATGGATCTTTTTTTCTATAATTAAATTGTATTTCAATTATTTAGACTCATTAAAACTCTTCTCGCACCTCCTAATCAATGAATCATGACTTCTGTATAAATTCAACTTCTCTTTTCAACTGTCTTCTTTCCTTTTTGGGTGTTTTCGAACCGTTCTTTCTTCCGGTTTTATATTTGTTTTCAGGTGAATGAACAATAGGTTTCCATTCTAAAATTACAGACAAAAAATGGTGCGAAAACTGAAAACCCATGAGCAGAAGCTCCTCAAAAAGACCGACTTTATGTCGTGGCAAGTGGATCAGCAAGGTCGTCAAGGAGAAATGCTCAGAAAGTATGAAGAAATCGTCGGAGAATTAGAATATCTATAACTTTGAATTTCAGATTCCACGTCACGAAACGAGAGCACTACTCTCTGTACAACACTTTGGCCGCCAAGGTTTGTTTGAATGATTTGAACCTCGGTTACCTAAACATTTTCAGAGTCGTGAGCTCGCTGATCTCATCAAAAATCTACCAGAATCCGATCCGTTGAGATCGAAATGCACTGAAGACGTTCTATCGAAATTCTATAATGCTGGACTGGTGCCTACTGCAGATACACTGGAAAGAATCGGAAAAGTAACCGGAGCATCGTTTGCTCGTCGTCGTCTTCCAGTTGTAATGCGAAATACCGGAATGGTTGATTCAGTGAAAACGGCATCAGATCTCGTTGAGCAAGGACATGTTCGAATTGGAACGAAGCTCGTTACGGATCCGGCATTCATGGTGACACGTGCTTCAGAAGATATGATCACGTGGACAAATGCTTCGAAAATTAAACGACATGTTATGGATTATAATAATACAAGAGACGATTTCGATCTTATGGATTAGTGGCGATGATTTTCAAATCAATTTTTCTTGTTCTTATTGCTATTTTCTTAAAGTGCAAAATAAAGCCGAATAAAGAACTCAATAATTTATTTAAAAAAATTTCACTCAGAGGGTTCATCTTCACTACTACTATAGTCCACAAGACGATTGACCACTTTCACCGACCCAACGACTTGACCTCCTCTGACTCCTTGACTCTTCTGACTCCACTTCTCGATTCGACCTTTTGGGTTTAGAATGATGATTACCCCGTGGATCTTCTCGAGTCTGAAAATCAATAGTCTTAATTTAGAAAAGGGTGGACTAACTTACTTTTCTTTCACTTCCTCTTTGATAACTGTTCGAGCTTTCTTCATAAATTCCAAGTGTAAGTTAGTCTCCAAATCCATTGATGGGATCATTGGATTCAGTTCTCTTCGAAACCTGAAAATTGAATCAAGTATTATAGAAAGCGTTGAAAACAAAACGTACTTTGAAACCATCGTACTCGCTTTCTTCCCCGTTAGATGTTCCATCTTCTCCCAAAAAATGCTGCCGTGGGGTTTCAATGACTTTGGGTCAGTCTTGAACACTCCAATCAAATGTTCGATGATTTCTTTGTTTTTGGCAAATTCTTCCATTGGCTCCTCCTGTCCTTGGTCGTCTCGATTCGCCTCCTCTCGATTTGTCTCCTCTACCTCCTCCTCTTCACTCTGATGGCCGAAATTATTCAGGTCCTTCCAGTGTCTGCCGACGTTGGGCAATGGCACATCGGCAGTACAATCAAATTGCGTTGGAGGCTCAATCAATTCAAAGAAGAGAAGATCATCAATGCTTTCAAAGCTTTCCGATAATTGAGATCCCTGGCTTTCTTCTCCAAATTTTTGTACTGACATGGATTCCAGAGTTCTTCGTAGCGATGATGTTGAAGAACTGCCATCCGCGTAGTCCTCAATAGAGTCGGAACTGTAGGATGGGGTTGGTGAGTTGCGGGTCGAGTCAATCGACTTGTTTTCTTTTGGTTCTCGCATTGTTTAGTAGTGATAATGTGGTGATAAAGAATGACGATATTTGTTTTCTCAGAGTTTTAATAGGGGAATGTTGGCACTACACGTGGCAGATCACGTTTCAAAGTTATTTAAGAAATTTCACGTTGGTGACAAAATAACACTGGAGAATGAGAGGATCCTGTTCTAGAGGAATTTTTAATCAAAATGGGCTGAAGTATCTTTGTTCAGATCACCCTCGTAAGTTTGTCCATTTCAGACAATTCGATCAATTCCTGAATGAGCTATTTTGAATCCTAAAAATCAATCAAAAACATGGGATCTGAGTTATCAAGAGTGACCTGTTTTCCATCAAAAAAAATCCTGAATTGAAGTTTTGGTTGTCTGACAAGGGAAGTACTTGGCGGACCAGCTTAAGAACCTTCCCCACTATTGACCAGCGGTCCAGAATTGGACCGCTGGCCAATTCTGGACCGCTGGCGAAGTTTTTTGTTCAAACTAATAAGAGTCATTGTGTGTGCTTTTGAGGTAAATGAACCAACCGCCAACCAACTACAATTTTTCGGAGGGAAAACCTTGCTTCTCCAAAACCTGCGCCTAACTGTGGGGTGCTACTCAATTGAGTCGAAAGAGCACAAATAGGGGAAAATAAAATACCTTTAGCTGGTGGAACAAAGTCCTGGAGAATTCCGTCGGATTCCGTCAGCAAAACCGTTGATCGTCGTGGGATGCGTCGTCGGCGGTGCGCGTAGAACGAAGAACAACAGTTTAGCCGAGTCCGCGCGATAGTGCGTCGCGTGACTCCGCCCACAAATGCGGTCGCGGGTCTCGCCGCGCCCGTAGGTACGGTTTTGACATTGGCGCGCATTTGAATCGGTTTTGCAGATCGGAACGACGGAATATTGGGAAATAGCTCAAATAAAGTGAATTTAACGAGAAATAAAAGAGAAATTTAGTTGAAATAATTAGAATGAATAAACGACGGAATAATGTAAGATAATTTGCACTTAATTTCAGTGAGATTTCTGGAGAAATCTTTAAAGACTGAAGTTAGAGTGCAACGAGGTCGTCCAATTCGATCTCTTTGGGTGAGAATTGACGACACTCCCGGGGGGAGGCGGCGACGGACATTCTGGTGATTGAATGTTGTATGGGCCTGCTTGAGCGTTTGCGTATAAACTCGAATTTGGGTTTTCGTATTATTTTTACTCAGATTTTCTTTCTACTGGTGTTCTTACGCTTCTTTAAAACTTCAGAATTCATGGATTTCAGCATTTAAAGTCATTTTAGATAACCATTTTCTTTTCCCTTCGAAATCTTTTTTGAAATTTTAGCAGGTCAGGGTTTTCCAATTGTTTTTATTGTAGCCTCCTTCTCGTTTTTGTACATAAAACGCCATCCTTTTTCTTTTTGGATCTTTTTTATAACAAGACCGCCGCGCCTTCGGCGCTTCAGTCTTGTTTTGTTCGCCGCTCCGCGGCTCACTTTTTACAAATGATGTTCGCGGCCAGGGGTGTGCGAAAAATTTTCGAAAAATTTATTTTTTTCGGTTTTTTCGGTCATTTTCCGAAAAATTTTTCGCCTTTTTAAACCGAAAAATTTTTCGCCTTTTTTTTTCGAAAAAATTTTTCGCCGAAAAATTTTTCGAAGAAAACCGAAAAAAATTTCGAAAATAGTTTTTAAAAAACATGTTTTTACCGGCTATTTACCCATTTTTCATGAAAAAAACCGAAAAAAATTCGAAAAAAAATCGAAAAATCTCGAAAAATTCCGAAAAATCTTTTTTCGATTTTTTTCGGTCCGAAATTTTCGAAAAAAAAAGTTTTTCGAATTTTTTCGGACCAAAATTTTCGAAAAAAAATTTTTTTCGATTTTTTTCGGTCCGAAATTTTCGAAAAAAAAAGTTTTTCGAATTTTTTCGGAACTTTTTTTTCGCACAGCCCTGTTCGCGGCTTCGCCGCTCACTATTCAGGAAAAGGTCACGGTATTTTTTTTTACTCGTCAATCTGCTGATGCCGAGACTGACAAACAAATAAACAAATAAATAAATGAATACATATGTTTACACACCACAGGTTCCTAGGATGGAAATAGAGCAAGAAGCATATGTTTACACACATCCCTCACGTTGTTCTGTTATTATAAGAATGATTAAATTCTATATCAATTATTTAGACTCATTAAACCTCTCCTCGCACCTCCTAATCAATGAATCATGACTTCTGTATAAATTCAACTTCCCTTTTCAACTGTCTTATTTTTCTTTTGGGTGTTTTCGAACCGTTCTTTTATCCGGTTTTATATTTGTTTTCAGGTGAATGAATAGGTTCTCCATTCTAAAATTACAGACAAAAAATGGTGCGAAAACTGAAAACCCATGAGCAGAAGCTCCTCAAAAAGACCGACTTTATGTCGTGGCAAGTGGATCAGCAAGGTCGTCAAGGAGAAATGCTCAGAAAATATGAAGAAATCGTCGGAGAATCAGAAGATCTATAACTTTGAATTTCAGATTCCACGTCACGAAACGAGAGCACTACTCTCTGTACAACACTTTGGCCGCCAAGGTTTGTTTGAATGATTTGAACCTCGGTTACCTAATCATTTTCAGAGTCGTGAGCTCGCTGATCTCATCAAAAATCTACCAGAATCCGATCCGTTCAGATCGAAATGCACTGAAGACGTTCTATCGAAATTCTATAATGCTGGACTGGTGCCTACTGCAGATACACTGGAAAGAATCGGAAAAGTCACCGGAGCATCGTTTGCTCGTCGTCGTCTTCCAGTTGTAATGCGAAATACCGGAATGGTTGATTCAGTGAAAACGGCATCAGATCTCGTTGAGCAAGGACATGTTCGAATTGGAACGAAGCTCGTTACGGATCCGGCATTCATGGTGACACGTGCTTCAAAAGATATGATCACGTGGACAAATGCTTCGAAAATTAAACGACATGTTATGGATTATAATAATACAAGAGACGATTTCGATCTTATGGATTAGTGGCGGTGATTTTCAAATCAATTTTTCTTGTTCTTATTGCTATTTTCTTAAAGTGCAAAATAAAGCCGAATAAAGAACAGAATAATCTACTTTATTTATAAAATTTCACTCAGAGGGTTCATCTTCAGAACTACTATAGTCCACAAGACGATTGACCACCTTCACCGACCCAACTACTTGACCTTCTCCTCTGGCTCCTTGACTCTTCTGACTCCACTTCTCGATTCGACCTTTTGGGTTTAGAATGATGGTTACCCCGTGGATATTCTCGAGTCTGAAAATCAATAGTCTTAATTTAGAAAAGGGTGGACTAACTTACGCTTCTTTTTCCTCACATCCAATGGTCGTTCGAGCCTTCTTCAACAGTCCCAAGTGGAGTTCCTTTGGCAGTGTCAGCTCTATGAGCCGCGGACTGATCCTGGTTCGGAACCAGAAAATTGAATCAAGTATTACAGAAAGCGTTGAAAACAAAACGTACAGTTTGATCATCGCAGTAGTTGATTTGTCACCCCTTCTCCCAAACTTCTTCCACAACAGATGGCCTCGTGGATAAAACTTCTTTGCATCCCTCTGGTATTCTTCGACGATAAATTCAGTTATTTCTTCTTCTGTGGCACATTCTCCCGACTCTTCCTCATCTCCACCAATACTCGCATCTCCATCGTGTCCTTTCTCTTCCCCGCTCGTCTCCTCTTCACGCATCTCTCCATTCGCATCATAATTATTCAGGTCCTTCCAATGGAGGCCGACTTCAGGCAAAGGAAAATCTGCAGTACCATCTGCAGTAAAATGCTGTGGTGGTTCGAGGAGTTCAGCAAGCACAAGGTGATCCATACTTTCGAAAGTACTTTCGAAAATTGAATCCTGGCTTCCATCTGATGAGTCCGTAAACGAGTCCAAGTCTGGGGACGGTGAGTCAATTGTGGAGTCCGTAGATGAGTCCGTGTAGGATGGGGTCGGTGAGTGGGAGGTCGAGTGAGTTGTGGAGTTATCCTTTGCTTCCTCCATTTTTTCCAAACGATGATGACAATCGATTGACAATGTTTGTGGTGTTAAATAATAATGACGATATTTGTTTTCTCAGAGTTTTAATAGGGGAATGTTGGCACTACACGTGGCAGATCACGTTTCAAAGTTATTTCAGAAATTTCACGTTGGTGACAAAATAACACTGGAGAATGAGAATGACACTGGAGATTGGGCGAGCTTGGCGGACACGAATTTGCTTTGTTCGGCAACATCGTCGAGCAAGTGTATTGTTGAGCTGAGCTGGAAAGAAACGCAAGTTTGAATTGAAGAGCCTTCAATTTAATTTACCTCCACTCGATCAAACCCGTCATCGAAATTCTCTTCTTCATATATACGCTGTGAATTCATTTCAGAAGACAGAGATCGAAGAGTTTTCACATCGACTCTTTTATGACTAGGTGAATTTACTTCTTTCGTGATTGGAGACTTGTCCGCTGCATATTCTTTGTTTCTTGAAATCACACAGCCTTCTAATTTCGCAGCAGCGGATGAAATGTGTGTGCGTACGTTGATATCATCTCCATTCGACACTACTTCCGATGGTGGAGCATGATTAATGTGGGACTGAAGAATGCGATAAGCCGAATCGGGATAGTCTGGATTGAATTCACTGAACAGGGCGGAAAAATCGGCAGCGTTCAGATCAAACAGCGAGCACAATAGCTTTTCTCCATGCTGAAAAGTGAGATGATTAGAAATTTACTTTGTCTATTATGTTCCTTACTGGTGAAATCTTTGATCCGATCCGTTCATCATTCATCCACGAAAACATCTCGAGAAGTTTATCCTTGACTTCTTTTGTGTTTAAAGTTATTCCACGCTTCATGTGCTTTTCAACCAAATCATTCAGATACTCCAACAATGCAATGCGAGCTTCCGGTGCCAGAGAATAACCGCATATCAATTCACACGTAACTCTGAACTGCAAGTTCGGATCAAATGAAGACAAAATACAGTTCATAGTAGTAGACATCTGCTTCTTCATGTTTTGCATCATTTCGGAGCCCTTTTTTTGCGAGCATTTTCTCAAGACCAGGTTTGAGCCACTCCGTAAGCCTATCGTGATGTGTTGTTACGAACGATTCTACTGACTCCAAAACTACAGTATTCGTTGCTTCTCCTAATAGTCTATTAAGAACATCTCCGATTTCTTCTATCTCCAAAGGTTTTAAAGTTGGCTCCGAGACGATACTAGACAACATTCTGATTCCTTCTGTTTTTTCATTCGGAATAGTCGATGAACAGGCTCGAAGGACCGCTTCGATGTCGACTGCGCTCTTCTGTGGCGTTTTTGGTTTGACTCGTTCTATTTCGGCTGGAAGCGGCTTGGTGTCGATAGCAGAAGCACTTTTTTGTGCGAGAAACTCTGAAATATCATCATGACTTTACAGCTCGATTTGTTTTGTTGTTGATCTTTGATGCCCCAAAAACAGGCTCTGTTCAGACTAAAAACTTGAATGAATCAAAGAGTAGATCTGGGAAAGGCACGCAGAGTCATAGAACACCTAACCCAGATTTTCATTAGTTTGCATTTTTGCCTTTCAATGATGTACACATTTTTCTTGTCAGTGTGAAATAACCCCGCACACGTCGGCAACTACGCAAATGTTTTTTACTTCGAACTTACTTGAATTCGGTATTATACCAATCTGTACGAAAGACAGCTGTGGCCGGAAGGCCACGAGAGTTTCTGGCGCAATAATGACGTCACGCGACACAGTTGAAACGAGTGCGACCGTAACCGCTACGGTACTATTTATTTTTTTTCGAAATTTTAAAGCGGTTTTCTTCAATTTTTATTGATTTTCAATAATTAAAAAAAATATTTTTCGCAGAAAAAAAAATTATCGTAGCCTCCTCAGGGATGGACGAGAGTGCGCAGCAGCTGCACCCGCATTCTGATGTCATGACTTTGCGGGTCCGTCAGAGACAAAGTAGATCAGAGAGAGAGAGAAAAGAGAAAAAACAGGCACGTGTCTTTTCTCTTTTCTCTCTCTCTCTCTCTGATCTACTTTATCTCTGAGGACCCGCAAAGACATTGCATTAATTTGCGGGTTGCACGAATCGCACCCCTCGCACATGCCTGAGCCTGTTTCTCGTTTTTGTACATAAAACGCCATCCTTTTTTTCGGATCTTTTTTTTTATAATAAAATTATATTTCAATTATTTAGACTCATTAAACCTCTCCTCGCACCTCCTAATCAATGAATCATGACTTCTGTATATATTCAACTTCTCTTTTCAACTGTCTTCTTTTACTTTTGGGTGTTTTCGAACCGTTCTTTTTTCCGGTTTTATATTTGTTTTCAGGTGAATGAATAGGTTCTCCATTCTAAAATTACAGACAAAAAATGGTGCGAAAACTGAAAACCCATGAGCAGAAGCTCCTCAAAAAGACCGACTTTATGTCGTGGCAAGTGGATCAGCAAGGTCGTCAAGGAGAAATGCTCAGAAAATATGAAGAAATCGTCGGAGAATCAGAAGATCTATAACTAGGGGGCGCAATGAAGAGGGGGAGGGGCGTCGAAAAAATTCCACCTGGCGGTCTGCGGCACCTTTGAGCGTTTACAGCCGTCTGAATGGAACCGTGACTGGGATCGAAACCACATGTACGTACGTAACTTTTCACGTAGAATCCGATGGTAAAATCAAATTTGGCATAGAACAAGCCGTTCAGCTGATAAAGTCAAGAAATGAGTTGGAAATTAGGGTCAAAAGTAGAAAAGCTCCTTATTTCCCCCCTGAAAGTGAAAACTCCGTCAATTTTTTTGCTGTTTCTGATAGTTCCTGATATGTAGGAATGCTTTTTGTAAAAAAATAAAAAATCCGTACTGGGCAAATTCGCCCAGATTGAGCCAAACTTCAAGTGAGAGCAGGAGAACATTTTCAGTGATGACCATAGGTTTTTATTTTTGATTCCCATCAAGAAACACTTCAATACTTTGGGTTTAAAAAATTAGAAAGTTTGGAGCCGATTGAAGTACTTTTTTACTCTTTCAAAAACTGAGTGGTTCACTCAAAAAGTAGTTTTTCGAGGATTTAGGTATCAGGGAGTGAAAACTCCGTCGATTTTATGACAGATTCGGATTCTACGACTGATTTGCAACAATTTCCATATAATAAATCAAAAATCCGTACTGGGCAAAAAAAGTTATTTTCGTCTGAAACTGCTATTTTGGCACTTGAAAGGCCTTACGAAGCCGGCCAACACCCCACCAATATAAAGGCCCTCGGCCGCCGGCCGCCTTCCGCATGCGTAGAGAAGTGGGGTACACAGTTGCCAGTCGATCTGGCGGCGCGAGTTCAACTCCCCCTCTTGGCGCTCCCCCTTTTTTTCATTGCCGCCGGCAGCGCGCCGGGGGAATTTTCAGTAGTAATCCGCGCATCGAAAAATGACAATAACTAGGTCGGTAGTGAATATTTTTCCGTAAAATTTTTTGGGCGTACTTCTATCAAAATTTGGAAGACATTCATATACAATTCTCATCAAATTATTGAGTTTGAAAATTATGTTGTGGTGCCTATCTATAACTTTGAATTTCAGATTCCACGTCACGAAACGAGAGCACTACTCTCTGTACAACACTTTGGCCGCCAAGGTTTGTTTGAATGATTTGAACCTCGGTTACCTAATCATTTTCAGAGTCGTGAACTCGCTGATCTCATCAAAAATCTACCAGAATCCGATCCGTTCAGATCGAAATGCACTGAAGACGTTCTATCGAAATTCTATAATGCTGGACTGGTGCCTACTGCAGATACACTGGAAAGAATCGGAAAAGTCACCGGAGCATCGTTTGCTCGTCGTCGTCTTCCAGTTGTAATGCGAAATACCCGAATGGTTGATTCAGTGAAAACGGCATCAGATCTCGTTGAGCAAGGACATGTTCGAATTGGAACGAAGCTCGTTACGGATCCGGCATTCATGGTGACACGTGCTTCAGAAGATATGATCACGTGGACAAATGCTTCGAAAATTAAACGACATGTTATGGATTATAATAATACAAGAGATGATTTCGATCTTATGGATTAGTGGCGGTGATTTTCAAATCAATTTTTCTTGTTCTTATTGCTATTTTCTTAAAAGCCGAAATAAAGCCGAAGAAAGAACACAATAATCTACTTTATTCACTTTATCATCAAATTCACTTAAAAAATTTCTACTTCACTTTTTTAAATTCACGTTTCGGCTTCCGAATCGGAGGAACTATAGTCGACAAGTCCTTGTTTTCTCCCCGCATTCGATGCCTCCTTTTTCCACGAGTTGATTTGGTTCTTCTTGTTTAACTTGATGGTGACACAATGTCTTTTCTCGAGTCTGAAAATCAATAGTCTTAATTTAGAAAAGGGTGTACTAACTTACTTCTTTTTATCTTGCTCTTTAATTTCTGTTCGAGCCTTCTTCATGAATGACAGGTGTAGGTCCGTCTCCAAATCCAGTTCTGGGAGCATTGGATTCAGATCTCTTCGGAATCTGAAAATTGAATCAAGTATTATAGAAAGCGTTGAAAACAAAACGTACTTTGAGGGCATCGAAGTTGACTTCACTCCTGTTACTTGCTCCACCTTTTGCAAAAGACTTTTGCCGTAAGGCTTGAATTCCTTCGGGTTCTTCTCAAACTCATTGAGTAAAACTTCGATTATTTTTTCGTTTGTGGATTTTTGGCTCACTTCCTTCGGCTCCTCCTGTCCTAGATCGTTTCCTGTACTCGTCTCCTCTTCTATCATCTCTCCATTATCATGACTATTCAGGTCGGTCCAATACTTTCCTACATCCGGCCAATCACTTTTCCAATCAGGAATCGCACCCGATTCCAGTGGAGGCTCGAGCAGCTCTAACATCACTAAATCATCGAGACATTCAAAGGATTCGTCGTACAATATTCCTGAAGTGTCGTCTTCCTTCTCTTGAGTGGCAATCGAGGGAGAATTCATGTGGAGTGTAGTGGTTGAAGCGTTTAAATCCGAGAATTCATCGGATGTGTCGGAATCATAATCTGGTTCTGGTGATGGTGTTCTGGTGATGGTTCGGTTGATGACGGCCGAGTTGCCATAGTTTGTTTCATCAGTTTGTGACTCCATTGGTAAATTGAATTTGATGAGTAGATGATGATATTATGATAAAGAATAATGACGATATTTGTTTTCTCAGAGTTTTAATAGGGGAATGTTGGCACTACACGTGGCAGATCACGTTTCAAAGTTATTTCTGAAATTTCACGTTGGTGACAAAATAACACTGGAGAATGAGAGGATCCTGTTCTAGAGGAATTTTTAATCAAAATGGGCTGAAGTATCTTTGTTCAGATCACCCTCGTAAGTTTGTCCATTTCAAACAATTCGATCAATTCCTGAATGAGCTATTTTGAATCCTAAAAATCAATCAAAAACATGGGATCTCAGTTATCAAGAGTGACCTGTCTTCCATCAAAAAAATCCTGAATTGAAGTTTTGGTTGTCTGACAAGGGAAGTACTTAACAGACCAGCTTAAGAACCTTTCTAACTATTGACCAGCGGTCCAGAATTGTCCGAAGACAAGTGTGTGTGGCAATACCTCAAACTTGGGTAATTAAACCTTTTATTCGAATGTAAAGAGAGAAAATAAGAGCAAAATCAAAGGGAAAAGAAATGAAATTAAATGTAAGAATGAGGAGAATGAGGAGAGCGCTCGCCCTTTTATGAGAAGCAACAGTGATGGGAACGGGGATAGTTTCTCATACATTATGGATGGGAATACATAAAAATACTATTAGATTTGCAGGGGAAGATGGGAAAGCTATAAAGTTGTGCAAAACTGGTGGGAAACTAGAAAAAATATGGTGCTGATGTATGATTCCTTACGATTCAAATATTCCATATTTGACACTCCCGAGAAATAGAAAAAGAGGTAGAAAGAAAGGTGTAATTGGTCAAAAAGTAAGAAGGAAGATGGGGTTTCAGAATAATTGATCGAAGTGGATTATTTGCTTTTCGTCCAGTAGTTGAGCAGTTAGGGAGGAAGTCGATGATACATCAAGGTCTGGGTAAATGATGCCGGCAGGTTCTTGTAAGCGAATTGAAGTTGAAGTCGAATCTTTTCTGACCAAAATCTGCTGACGAATTGCTTGTAGAAGCTGACAAAATGTTGTTTCTGTTGTCTGACAATTGAATTGATCCAGTGAATCCATTCACTGGCGCTCCCGGCTGAAAAACAAAGTGTGACATTGAAGGAGCACTGTTTACCGGATGATGCAAGGTTTTGTTCGTGGGAGAACAATCTGATGGCGATCATCTTGTAGGTTTGAGTGACGCAATTGATGACGAAACGGATGAACTGTACGGCGCACAAAGCAATTTGAAGGAGAGCTATGATCATTATAACCAATGCAAACTGTGTGATGAGTTGGGACATCCATTGTGATGATTCTGACATTGTTGATTTCTGGTGAACGAGCGGTTGAAGCGGAGTAGGATGAGGAGTACAATTAGAAACAATA
>GL379998.1:0-35108 GCA_000143925.2 Caenorhabditis brenneri
AAACTGGTCTGTTTTTTGTAACAATTCCGCAGTCATTTCATGATTACAGGCGGGTCTCTCCGGAGAAGATGCTCCCCGTGGCGTCTTCCCGGCCATTGTCGGTCGCCCACGTCACCAGCAAGTAATGTCACTTGCATCATATCGTCAGGATGTCTTCATTGGAGATGAGGCTCAGGCCAAGAGAGGAATCCTGTCCCTCCGCTATCCAATCGCCAATGGAATCGTCACCAACTGGGACGACATGGTCAACATCTGGCATCATACCTTCCACAATGAGCTCCGCATCTTGCCAGAAGAGCATCCAGTTCTTCTAACCGAGGCTCCACTCAATCCGAAGGCGAATCGGGAGAGGATGATCGAAATCATGTTCGAGCACTTCGGAGTACCAGCGTTCTACGTTGCTATCCAAGCTGTTCTCTCGCTCTATGCCTCTGGTCGAACTACAGGAATCGTCGTGGATTCTGGAGATGGAGTCACTCATGTGGTGCCAATCTATGAGGGATATGCTCTGGCTCACGCAATTCTCCGTCTGGATCTGGCTGGAAGGAACCTCACTGACTACTTGTGCAAGTTGCTCACGGAGCGAGGCCACTCATTCACCACCAGTTCTGAAAGGGAAATCGTAAGAGATATCAAGGAAAAAATGTGCTACGTGGCACCGAATCTGGAGCATGAGTTGAACTTGGCTTCTTCGTCAGCTGTGGAGTCGACCTACACACTACCAGATGGTCAGGTCATCGATATCGGAGATCAGCGTTTCCGCTGTCCCGAGGCCTTATTTGATGTAAGTTGTGGGTATTATTTCGGTACCTAATTCATTTCTTTCAGCCTTCCAAAGTTGGCATGGAAGCTGCCGGAATCCACCAGACGTGCTTCAATTCCATTATGAAGTGCGATATCGATATCCGTAAAGATTTGTACTCGAACGTCGTCCTTTCCGGAGGAAGTACGATGTTTCCCGGGATGGCGAGCAGAATGGAGTCGGAGCTCGTTGGACTTGCGCCAAAGTTTGTTTTTAATCAAAGATGTCTTTTCAACTACATCGTTGATTTCAGTTCAATGAAAGTGAAGATCTCCGCCACGGAAGAACGAAAATACGCCGTCTGGATTGGAGGATCGATCCTCTCTTCTTTTTCCAGCTTTCAAGACATGTGGATCGGGAAGGAGGAGTATGACGAGTCTGGTCCATCAATCGTCCACCGCAAGTGCTTCTGAAGTGTCTGTTCTGTGATCTGCCAGTCAAAATCTTCTCAATCTACATACCTTTCAATCTACTTTTCAACGTGTACCCTCTTTTTTGTACCAATTGATCTTTCCCCAATGTTTTATGCTTATTATGTGTTCAATTCAAAATTTGTGAGTCAGAATATTTGATACAAAATAAAAATTTGATAAACACCACTCTCTAGTTTTATCAAAGAATATTAACAACACAGAGGCAACAAAAAGAGACGAATTGAACAAAGTATTTGAATATTTTTTTTGTTGAATCATAATTAGACATTGCGGTGAAGATGCTGTTGAAATTAGTCAGGACAAAACTTTGCCGCGGGAGGGCTTTGTGAGCCCAATCTTAACGCAGAGGTCTTTGTTGCTCAAAATCAAAAATGAAAAACAGAGGCATCAGAACTGAATTGAGCTCTTTCGATATGGGGAAAGCCAATTGTAATAGGGCAGAAACAGAATGAGCTAGGCTCGGTGAGAGACTCTTCTCATGACAAACACAATAATAATAAGATGTGCACAGAAGAGCAATCGTCAAATGACCATTAGCAGTAGAGAACCTGATAACTCATGAGGATGAATTCAAAAAAAAGAAGGAAAATGAAAGTAAAACTCGAGTGTCGGAAGGTATCATCTACGGTACAAAGAAAAATTTGAAGAGACCGAAGGGGGTACAAAAACCAAAAATACGAGACAAGATTATAAAAGTGTATCAAAATTCAAAAAGTTCATTCTCGAAAAAAAACATCATCCATTCTTATTTATCTGTGCTCAATCA
The DNA here is from genome assembly GCA_000143925.2 of Caenorhabditis brenneri. Classification (NCBI taxonomy): domain Eukaryota; kingdom Metazoa; phylum Nematoda; class Chromadorea; order Rhabditida; family Rhabditidae; genus Caenorhabditis; species Caenorhabditis brenneri. The sequence continues at coordinate 2,003 of GL379998.1, forward strand.
TCTCGGTTGAAAATCTGACAGCCCATTTCGAGTGAGGTGCAAATTCGGGGAAAGGCCCATAGGATACTTTGAGATTTGTGGTAACAGTCCTCGGAATGATCACGTTCCTGAAAAAATCAAAATCGAAGCAAATAAATTATTTTTCAAAAAAACTCTTACTCATCGTCAATAGGTACACCGTTAAGCCTTCTCAGTATGTCCTCCATTTCATGCTCAAAATAAGGTTCGCGATGGAAATGAATAATGAACTCAGTTCCAAATGGACGTCTAGACTCGACACATTTTGCCATAATCTTTTTAAGAGAAAATCGTCTAAATTGTGGCATGGTAATATGAAGCATTGGATTAGTGATGGATGCTAACGCTCGAGTAATCTCCGTTGAGCGACGCACTCTGATTGTCAAACTTTCTGCTGCTCGAACAATAGGATTGTTGACTTCATTCACCGTCAAAAGGCTGGGAGCAAGTTTTTTCAGAGGATAGGAAGATTCGTGTAAAATTGGAGCCAAAGCCTCCAAAGTTGTTCCCACACGTCCAGTGAACATCAGTTGTTCAACGTGGAATCTAACACCAATCGGCAGACGGATTACACCTACACTACAAACAAGTTTCAATTTTCTCACTGAGATAGGTGAGCTTTTTCCACCAAGTAGCACTGTTGTCAAATGTTTCAAAGCATCACTGTATTTCTTGTTGTGAGTGTACCTTTGAATGGTTCTCTGCTCCTGTCCATCAACGATCCGCGTCGTGGTTAGTTGCAAAAAATGCTCAAAATTAGGTGGAATGAATTTTTGACGGCACTGATAATCAAAAAGTTTTGCCTGGGAAACCTCATAAATTATTTTCCCAAGGTCATCTTGATGGCGATTGGGTCCTCTTTCTCGTTCTCGAGCTATCTGTTCCTCATAATCTCGAATCCGATTCTCGAGATGTCTCATTCGAGCATATTCGCTTAGTATATACGGATCTCTAGGTAAATCTATTTCCACATCTCCACCAGTTACCGTATACTTCTCCAGCTCATCTTTAATTCCATACTTATCCACTTCAAAGGGAAGACCTCCATTTTCATTGCTCTCTGTGACATAACTGGGTGTTTCTCCAACATTATATTTCCGAATGATTCCGAGTTTGTAGGTAGTGTCGTTTACAATCACACAATCTTTCTCGAAAACTAGAGAATCAATCTTGAGTGGAACAGACTTCTCAAATTCACGTAGCGATGGACAACGGTTGTAGATTTCAAATCTGAAAATACGGAACTTCAATCGGGAAAACTTATTTTGAAACAAAACGGGACTATTGAACTCACCGCCTGTTTGCATCCATGTGTTGAAGCAGGAATTGAAGGCTTTCCAGAGAAATCGACGATGTAGACATTATTTTGAAGTAACGGTCTTTAAAAAATTAACATAGACGGGTGATCAAGCCGAATGAGATGATAACAGAAAAAAGGGCTCTTATTCGTTTCCCGAATAGATATTTCTTTTTCGGGACCGATGGAAATACCCGGCACCCATGAAAATATCCAGGACTCTTGGCAATATCCGGGACTATTTTTTAAAAAACAGAGAACCCTTGTCACCCGGGACGCGTGAATTATGCGGGACCCAAAAAAACTTTTCCAGAACTGGAAACATATTTTCCGGGACTCATCCGAATCGACTTTTGCTCCAAATGATTCCGCCTGGGCTGTGCGTTCCTTGATTCTGGTTCAATAGTGGTGTTTTACGCTTAAAAAAGCTTAGGAAGCACAACAAAAGAGTTTTTTCGAGCACAAAATCGAGTGGGTTGAGTCCCGTAATAGTTTTTTTCAGGTCCCGGATATTTCCATGAGTCCCGAAAAAGAAATAAACACCCGGGAAACGGATAAAAGCCAAAAAAGGTTTAAAAATTACAAGGGACACACAACCCATTAGTACAAAACCTTCAAAAAATTCGATTTATATCGGCATCAGAATATGTATTTCAAAAACGTGAAAATCAAAATTGAACATTTATCGGTCTATTTTCATTCAACAATTTGATAGCCCATTTCGAGCAAGGCGCGAACTCCGGAAACGGTCCATAGGAGATTTTGAGTCAAGTGGCGTCATTCATCGGGATGATCACGTTCCTGAAAGAATCAAAATCAAAGAAAATGAAAAACTTTTCAAAAACTCTTACTCGTCGTCGATAGGTAAAATCACATTAGTTGAGGAGACGCTTCACGGTGCAATATTGTACGGTCTTTTGCTGAAAACACATAATTCGAGGAGAAAGGACATGGTGATACTTGGTGAACAACACGATAACTGCAAATTACACTCACCTCCTCAGATTCTCCGTCTTGTACACTCCTGGCATTTCGGTGAAGTCTTGCAAGTAAGCCTTCACATTTCTGGTGAGACAGCTAACCGTGGTTTCGATTTCTTAGCGACCATCCATTCGACACGACGCCGATGTGGTCAATTTCCTTGGGATGAGCTCCGGGATGTCAAGTTTGCGAAGAGCTCCACTCCACTACATCTGATTGGCTGGCAGGCAGACGAACACACGTGAACAGCTTCGGATGGTCTTGTATTGGAAGACTCGATCATTCATATGACGGACTTGCAGGAACATGTATTTGATTGGCTGAATGAAGATCGGAAGTAATCCATCGACCAGGTTGTTTCCGTTGGCTTGGTAGCAGAGTTCCTCGAAGTGGAGCTTGATTCCGACGGGTAGACGAATGATGGCTCGAGTGTTCTGAACACTGAACCGCTCGACGAACACCGAACGATCGAGAGTTCCAACTACTCTCTCCACGTCTGAGGGCATCTTGAATCTTCATTCCTGGCTCGGAAATCGCCACTTCGACCTTGCGAGTACGATGGTTCCTAGTAGTTCCATCATATAAGTCATCGTAAATCACATCGTTTGTCTGCCTCGCTGATATTTTGTACTCAATTTGATGCAAGTATTCATGATCGGACATCAAGAGGTTTTCGGCGTTCGGAGACACTGAGCCTGAAAAATGCTGAGTTTTTTCATTCCAAAACGGTTGAGAAAAGTACCCACAAGCCCTGGTTCTGAAAAATGTTCATATTGGGTCCCGCCACGAATTTAAAGGCGCATGGGTAGGTCAAAAACAAAATTGGCGGGAACCAGGGCTTGTGGGTACTTTTCTAAACCGTATTAAGTTGCTGATTTTAAAAATCATAATTTCATACAGATCCGATAAAAATTGACGGAGTTAATGTAGCTTTTCCAAAAAAAATTTCTAGGGTTACTAAACCTGTAGGGATTGGAGCTGCTGAGCTGGAAGGACTGGCTCTCGGACTTTCGCTTCCAAAAGATTCTTCATCGTCGTCTTCATTATTTTCTTGAACTTGACCTGCAAATAGAAAAAGTGGCCTATTTTTGAAAAGTTAGGGGTTTTCGGCGTTCCGAGACACTGAACCTAAAAAATGATGAGTTTTTTCATTCCAAAACGGTTGAGAAAAGTATCCACAAGCCCTGGCTCTGAAAAATTTTCCTTTTGGGTCCGACACGAATTTAAAGGCGCATGGGTAGGTCAAAACAGAAATTGGCGGGAACCAGGGCTTGTGGGTACTTTTCTAAGCCGTATTTTTTGCTGATTTCAAAAATTATGATTTCAAACTGATCCGATCAAAAATGACGGGGTTACTGTAGCTTTTCCAAACTTCTAGGGTTACTGTACCTGTAGGAATTGAAGCTGCTGAGCTAGAAGGACTGGCTCTTGGACTTTTGCTTCCAAATGATTCTTCATCATCGTCTTCATTGTTTTCTTGTACTTGAGCTGCAATTGACCAATTTTTGAAAAGTTATTCTGAGGAATTTTGGAAAAACTACCGGCAGTTTTTGTCAGATCGTTTTTAAACTCAGATTTCCGAAATCAGGGGTCAAGACGGTTCTCTTAGGATGAATTGAAAATAAATTTTATGCTGCTTACCTGAAGAATCTATCAGCGAAATCGGAGTCAACACCAAAATTCACACAGAATAGTAGAAAATATAAAAAAATTTGAAATAATCAAAGGGGGATTGGGTAGTCCAAGCCAGTCGGGCGGACAGTAGGCTCGATGTTACGATCACTCAACAACCTGCCATTCCTTCATCCGAAAATCTAACTACAGCACTCACCAGTAGCTCTTTTTTGTAGACCTGACGGTTCTCAAAGAAAGGCAACGGTAGGATTATTTGAATGCGTACAGATCGATTTTATGTCACTCGATTCATGACGAGGGTCTTCTCAGAGAGAGAAAAAACGATGGTGGGGGGATGAGAGAAGGAGAGAGGAGGATTGGACTGTGATGAGTGAGTGTTGAGACCTGGTTCTTTTATAGGCAGTCTGCGGTGGCGGGGCGGAGTCTGTCTCGGCCACCCTGTCGGGACACCTATATGCCCCGCCCCGCCACCGCAGGCCCCTATATAAGAGACAGGTCTCCACACCAAATCATCACAGTCCAATTCTCTCCCTCTTCCCTCGTCCCCCCACAATCGTCTCTTCTCGAGATCGTTCTCTGAGAACACTCTCGTTATGAATAGAGACACATAAAATCGATCTATACCCACTCAAATAATCCTACCGTTGTTTTTCTTTGAAAATCGTCAGATTCACAGAGAAGAGCTACTGGTGAGTGCTGTAGTTAGATTTTTGGATGACGGGAATGGCAGGTTCTTGAGTGATCTTAACATCGGACTATCTCTACAGGCCGCCCGACTGGCAAGGCCTACCCCTGTATTATTGATTTTTTGAAATTTATCTTCATTTCTATCCTTGAGTTTGTTGCCGCCGACTTGGATGTTGTCGATAAAAAGCCCACAGTACCTTCACCTCTCAGCGAAGAAGAATTGGCTGCTCGCCTGGCTGAAAAGCAAGAACGTCATCGGATATACGAGGCTGGAAAGGCGAAACGTCAACAGGTACCATAAGAACTTTCAGGGATTCCTGGAACAAAGTCTAAATTTCCAGGAGCTCGCAAGAAAGCGTGAAAGAGAAAGAAACCGTTGTCTCTTTCCTTCTTCTTTCTCAAAGAGACCTGGACGTGGTTCAATTGAAGGTTGTCCCAGACCGTTCAGTGATAACCACCACGTGGGAGCAATGGAAACGAGTGATCTGGCATGATGAGGACGTGGGAGCAATGGAAACGAGTGATTTGGCATGATGGAAGAGAAGAATGAAAGAGAACAAAAAACAAATCCGCCCGTTGAAAGTGAGTTTTAAGGAGAGAGAAAGAGAGAGAGAGAGAGAGAAAGGAAGATCAAATCATTATGAATAAAAAAAAACCTGTTTCCAGCCGCGCACGGGACCAGCATTCAATAACGGCTTGTATGCTGTGGAGAGTCGTCGACTTCTTGAGAAAGAAGAAGACAGTGGTGTAAGTTTTTTTTCGAAACTTTTGAAATTGAATTTAACTTTGCGCCTTTAAGGTTTCCAAATTTTCAGTTCCACCACTACACCCACAAAACCAAGAGGAAGTAGAAGTCTGTTTCGGAAGAATTTTCTGACTGCGATCACATGATCCTGAACCTTTCGGTCAAAGAAAAAGTGGAAGGAATCCAGTTAAAATCAAAAAGTATTGCCTTTTATTTTAGTTACTGGCTGACAATGGACCATATCATCGAATCGGAATGTGAGGAGATATCCGGTCAAATCAAAAAAGTTGATCCGACTGAAACTGTGAAATTGGTCAAGGAATGGCAAAACGGCGAAAAGCTAAAAAAAATCTGAAAATGCTAGATTTGAATATGAGTGCAAAACAAGACTCTGTTCTTAAAATAATTGACAAATTTGACGGAGTTAAAAAGTAAGCTTTCTACGTCTTATGATTAAACTAGTTGCGACATTTCAGGTTCACTGAAACGGAGAAGCAGATTTTTTCAGGAGAAGTCAGAAAAAAAAAAAGAGCGACGGATGGAAAGATTGCTGTTTTGAGTGTGAACAAGGATAAATTATTATTAAAATCATTCGGAAACTGTCAAGAAGATTCTGAAGGAGGAATTCGATAACAATGCTCAGTATTTGGATGTAGAAACCAAGAGAATCATGAGGAAAACCAAACTAAAACATAAGGAGGTATGAAACAATACTTGGACTTTTTTTTAGTTATTTACCAATTCTAGGTCGCTGACTGGTTTGCCAACAATCGTCGCAAAATTCAACAGAAGTTCAAAAATGGAGAGATCGCTGAGCTGCCTGGACAGATGGAAGCGTTGGAGGAGGTGAAAAATAAGGAGAGAGAGGAGCGTGGAGAGCATTTGAAGATGAGGGATACAGAGGAGTCAGATGAAGAAGATGCACAGAATCCGATCAGGAGGACAGAGGAGACGATCGAGAAGAAGAGCTGGAGGAACATGGTTGCAGCCGATGATTACACCGTCTAGATCATCTGAACACCATGGGATATCAAATTTTTCCGGGACCAAAGCCTTCTCGCACGAATCAAAATGGAGAACTCTGATAAAATATAGCTTTCCTTTTTTTTCTTGAACTATTTATGTTTTTTGAAAAAGTAATGATTTTGGATTTTAATTAATTATTTTGTTGTTACTTGAACTCATTTACATACTTATTTAGATATACCGTAAATACTGTAATAGAAACCAACCCTGAGGAACTCTTTGAGAAATAGAATCCCACCCCATTTCAAACAGCTAAGAACTGAGTTTGAGTCAGAATTTAGTTAAAAAAAAAGATTATTTTGGTCATAACTTGTTGCATTGCTTACGAAAATTATTTTAGATACTGATTTCGTGATCAGCTGCTCAAAACGGTTCGAATGAGTATAATCATGAACATAATTGTTCTATTTTGAATGCTTTGTCTTTGAATCTGGAAACTTCTTCAAAAAAACGGTCAACTTTTCCAAACCTAGTCATGATTATACTCAAATGGAATCCAGTTTATAACAGTACTTCCTCTTATTTTGTTCTTTTCATTTCTTTCCTCTCCTCTCTTTCTCTTTTCCTGCCGGCAGCACTTTCTATTTGGAAAGGTCACCTGGCATCGGGCGCTCACTAATGCGGACAGCGACTCCACACCACAGCCTAATGAGCAAAGTTTAGGTCACCAGAAACAGAGACAGTAGAGGACAGAGGAGACACAGGGAGAAATTTGAACGAGAGAGTGAACATAGAGAAAACGAACGACCGCGCTATTCCCTCTTTTCGCTCGGTCAGTCAGTCTGCCTAGTACCCCTGGAGTTGGGTGCGTCTTTTTTTTCTGATTATTTATAATTTTATTCATTGTTCCTATTTATCACAAAACAAAAAGTCAAGCCACTTGGCACGGAGGAAAGATTCGATGATAATGTGGTGAGTTTTAGATCGGTTGCCGACCACCAAAGGCAGTGGTGAGATATGTCTCCTAACTAATTACGAGTCTCAAAAGATATTTTCTAAAAACCCAATCGTTATTTTACAGACCTATACCTGTCTAATATGCGCTAACATCGACATCCCCTTCTTCAAATACGTGAAACACATTGAACTCTGCTGGTCACGAAGCGGAAAAGCCATGTCGTTCGGTGCTAAGGAGAAGAACAACGAGAAGACAACATGAGAAGATCTTCTCCATGGAGAAACACGGAAAAAACATCATTTTCAACGGAACCCGTGTCCTTCAAACGAATTATTTCAAGGGACAACATGTCAAGGCACTGGCTATCAGGACATCACACTCTACGACAAAAGGACAACTCATCAGGGCTATCATGGACCCAGAACCACCAGATTTCAAGTTTTTCAACGAGTTGATGAAGGTGCTCACGAAGTTGTGGAAGAAGAAACAAGAAAAGAAGAAAGAGGGCAACCCCTCGCTTGAGTGAGCACTCAATGGTTGCCGTTCCGAAAACGGCAACTTTGGTGTTCATTTTAGCGGGAAATGTCCTATTTTTGACTAACAACTAGCGAATGTGAATAAGAAATTGTTACTGGATTAATCTTATTTTTTACTTTGAGGCATCATAGAACTCCTTTTCATTTTTGGGTGCCAACTTGTTATTTTCTTCTTCCCCAGTCTATCATAAGAAACCCAATTTTTTTGGCCATTCTGGGTATTTGGGTAATCTTAACTACAAACAACTAACAAAAAAATTTATAAAATTACACAGTTGCGTTTCAGTCTCTGGTAAACTTCAAAATTGCCTCAGATGCTCACTCAATACTGCAAATTCAATATTCATAGCCACATACGGTTCTTCTGATTACGTCACGTTTTGCACGTTTTCTGATTTCCAGATCCATTTTTTCCCTTTATAACTTCCTCTCATTCCACTCATTTCGCTTTGTTCTGTTCATTTCATTTCCTTTCTCCCCTATCTCTCTCTCCCTGCCAGCAGCACATTCTATTTCGAAGGGTCACCGGGTATTGCGCGCTCACTAATGCAGACAGCGACGCAACACCATAGCCAAATGTCGAAAAAAGAGCAGATTTTTGGTTGTCAGAGACAGAAGAGGACAGAAGAGACACAGAGATGCAGTTGAACAAGAGAGTGAACATAAAGAAAACGAACGACCGCGTTGTCCCCTCTTCTCGCTCGATCAGTCAGTCTGCCTAGTACCCTTGGATTGGGTGCATTTTTTTCCCTGATTATTTCTAATTGATTTCTAATTCCTATTCATTTTGCCTAACTGTGTTGGGCTGAAGTAATTTTCTGATTTTTTGAAAAGTTTGAAGGTAAGTTGTGCTTACATTTTCTACATTGTATTTTATTCCAAGGTCGCCGCTTCATCGGGATGCCCTGAGAGTGGAGAAATGGCTTAAGAAGGCAAGAGAAGAACAATCGGAGACGGAAAAAGGAGATGGAGTCGAAGCAATTTTCGAGGAATACGCTCAATTGACAAGTGCCAGTTTGGAACGGTGACAGCCTATGCAAAAGCCAGAGAACAAAATGTGAGAGCTGAAAATCGGAAAAGAGTGAGTTTTTTCGAGATAAAAAATATTTGTCAACCAAAAATAACTGAAAACTCAGCAAAGAATGTTATGAAAAAAAATAAGAAAACAACGAAAGCTCTTGATAAATTTCTGGTTTTCCAGACTGAAGCAATGCAAGATGCTGAAGAAATCTTCTCAGTTGAGGTACACCAATGATCGCAGTAAGAGAACCAAAGGAAAAGAGTAAAAATATAAACTTCTATTTCAGAGAGTCGTCCACAACGTCTTCTTGCCTCCAGGAGCCGGTATTCAATATTTCTTATAGACGGTGAGTTTGAGAAAGAAGAAATCAAGATTTTTTTCCCAAAATCGCGATCCACCAATTTGAACTTTCAGACAGACAACATCATTGAATGGCTCCTCCAATTCTACCCGGACGAACACGTGATGCACATAACACGGCAAGACGAGATCATTGGAGTACAACTGTACTCGTGTTCCTTGGACCCCAAGACGAGTCAAGAGTGATGCGACCTCAATGGAATCAGTGATGGGTCGGCGACTCGAATCCGAATGGTTCTCGGCAAGATCCACAACATCTTCTACAAATATGATAACACCAGTGTTCGCTTTATTTGTTTTTTTTGTTGTAAGTTTTGCTGACTGTATTTTGCTAATTTTTGATGTAGTAAAATATCATCTATTCATGAATGAATTGATTGATAAAAATCCTTTAAAAATGTTAATCTGAAAGGAATAAAAAAGCTAAAAAGCTAGTAACAGATTTGTTTGGAATCTCAGATAATCAAGATAAGAACAGAAACAAATTCATCATGAGTTGGCACCAAAGAAACTTGGAATGAACAAAATGATTCCATCAAGTAACCAAGGAAACGCAAGATTTCATAACCAGAGCATTGAAAAGAGGTTCGAAAAAACAAGAGTGACCAAGGTAAGTCAAACACTCGAGTATGTTGATCAAAATTCAGACCTTGAAACCCGTGAAGACTGGTGTGACCTCAATGGAAGAAGCGATGGATCGGCTACACGAACCTGTTTTTTAAACGATTTTCAATTTTGAACTGTTGTTGGTTTTTTTTGAATGTTGTATTTACATATTCTTTAATAAAAAACACATTTCAATGGTTTTTTTTCAATTCAAAATAGTACGTCTGAATTTCAAATTAAAATTTTGCTTGCTGAATTTTGGAGCAATTGCTATTTTGGTAACATATCAACTTACTCCAGGCCCTCGAATCAGAACCTCATCATCGATGTGGGGGGAGTCTAGACGAACACTCGTGATGACGTACCTCACCTAACAGCTTGAAACATTCTCTTTTCCCTAATCGACGAAATTCTGCACTACTTTTCTCAGCATCACAGATTCTAACATAGTAAGACGGAGCATTTTTCGAATTTTATCAGTTTTATTGAGTCACCAGTTATCAATTAATTAATACCAGCCGTTGTCCACCATTTCCGAATTGTTGCGGAATAACATAATATGGATCCGTGGCTCCGTTCCCAGTGGGTCCTCCATTTTCCATAATCCGTGATTTCCATTGCACATCATTGCCATGAAAGTGACCGCTCTTTCTTCGGTCATGTAGTGCGAGTCCAAATAATTATCTTCTTTTGGGTGAGTCAAATTGAACTCGATTACACGCATGTTGATTTCCTCGTTTATCATTCCGGCAATTTTGAAATCTTTGGCATCGAATGCATGATGTCTTCCCGCCTGTAAGAATTCAGTTTCGAGTTCCAAATAAATAATCATCAGTTTCCACAGCCCACAGTCATTATATATCAGAAATTCAACTCACACACAGTAATGTTCCCCTCTCGCAGCTCGCTTTCTTGTTGTTTTCGGAGCTGTATTAGCGACTTCTGTTTGATACAGAAGCCACACGAGTAGCTCCTGATACAACTGGAATGTTGCCCGGAGAGTTATTGCCTTTGCCGGTTTCTAGCTTCCACAACCCTGGGTTACCATGGCACATCGTGGCCACAAAACTGACCGCCTCTTTTTCGGTCATGTAGTGCAAGTCTAAATACTTACCCTCTTTTGGGTGATCCAAATTGAACTCGATTACACGCATGTTGATTTCCTCGCCTATCATTCCGGCAATTTTGAAATCTTTGGCATCGAATGCCTGCTGTCGTTGTGCCTGTGAAAACAGCTCAGACCTTATATTCTGTGACCGGTACCAAGTGCGTATATCACAAATGTAACTCACCCAGAGTAGTGTCAACTCCCCTCTGCTCGCTTCCTTGTTGTTTTCGGAGCTATATTAGCGATTTCTGTTCGATACAGAAGCCGCACGAGTAGCTCTTGATGGTATTCCAGGAGATTGATAAGGACGACATTATTTACAAGATTAACAATCTTACAAATCTTCCAAAATGAGGATTCCTTCATTCTCGTCTACCCAAATAGACCCCTCATAAATCTCCAACAGTTTTCTTTTGATAACGGGGACGTGGTCCGGAGAGTTATTTCCTCTGAAAGTAGTGGCATGAACTTTAGATGTTTGTTTACTAAGAATTCTCTAAATAATTATATGAAAATAAAACAACGAACCACTGGATAATCCAAATTGAAGTCGACCACGCGCATGTTGCTCGCTTTCTTGTTGTTTTAGGAGCGGTATTGACAATTTTGTTCGACACAGAAGCCGCACGAGTAGCTCCTGATAGTTTTCCAAGAATCGTATGTTGATCTCGTTGCTTATCCTTTCGGCCATTTTGAAGTTGTTGGCATCGAATGCCTGCTGTCTTTCCGCCTGTGAATATCGAGTTTTCAGTTTTGAATTTTGAATTAATAATGTAGGGGTAAAAAAAAGGTGAGAAATAGCCTTAGACAGCCTTAGACTGTCCTACACTGCCATTTATTGGGAAAGGATAACGAAGAAAAGAGCTAAAACAAGGGGAAGATTCAGGTTTTTGTATTGTTTTTTTCCGTAGGATTCCAGTAATTTCGGCTGTTTTTCTAGGATAGCTGTCGGAAATTCTTAGATAAAAAAAACAATCATCAACAACAGAAAAACCCATCTTTGGCCTTCCCCTCCCTCAGAAAAAACGATAAATCTCACCATATCCGGAGACAATATGAATCGGGAAGTAGCTTCCTTGCGCAGCTGTCACTTGATTCTGGTAGTACATTGATGGAGACTGTTGAGCAGCTTGAGTACCACGACACTGATGTTGCTGCTGGAAGCTCCCGGATGGCATCGTAGTCGTTCACATTGACTGCGTTCATTCTGAAAAAATTAAGTTTTAAATGAAGTAGGATTTAAAATATTATAAAGGTCCAGTACGCAGTCACATTCTTTGAAGTAGCATGAACGACACATTAGCAGTGGTAGCAGTCAATTTTTGTCACGGGACCAAGCCCATGAGCCTTCGAAAATGTTTGCTTGCATACTGTACCAATAATAGAATTGGGGGCTGAGAACGAATTGAAAAACTAGGTTGAACTCTTTGGTATTTGGAGAATTTGAAATTCACTTTTAGAACTAATTTGAAAGGGATCCACAAGACATTGGGATGAGAAAAGGGAAAATGATGCTAAAAATTGTCTCAGACGGCTTAAGAAGACAAATAATGGGGAATTAGAAAATAAATTGGGTGAAAAATGGCCTTAGACAATTTTAGACAGACTAAAATAGCTTCAGACAGCCTTAGACTGCCATAAACTGTTATCGATTGGGGAAGGGCGACAAAAAAAGAGAGAAAACTAGAAGAGGACCTCCCACCACCTCACGAAAATAAAAGAATGACTGTATATCCTCCCTCTTCTGCACCTCTGTGTGACATACGTCAGAGGGCCTAGAAGGTTCTTGAAGATCCCTCTAAAGTACCAGCTGGAAAGAATTTGACGGGGTCCTTTTATGATGTCAGAGGGTCTAGAAGGTTCTTGACGATCCCTCTAATGTACCCCCTGGAAAGGATTTTGGCGGGTTCCTCTTTATGACGTCAGAGGGTCTAGAAAGCTCTCGAATATCCCTCTAGAGTACCACCTGGAAAGAATTTGGCGGGTGCCCTCTTATGACGTCAAAGGGTCTAGAAGGTTCTCGAATATCCCTCTAGAGTATCACCTGAGAAGAATTTGGCGGGTGCCCTCTTATGACGTCAAAGGGTCTAGAAGGTTCTCGAATATCCCTCTAGGGTACCACCTGGAAAGAATTTGGCGGGTGCCTCTTATGATGTCAAAAGGTCTAGAAGGTTCTCGAATATCCCTCTAGAGTATCACCTGAGAAGAATTTGGCGGGTGCCCTCTTATGACGTCAAAGGGTCTAGAAGGTTCTTGAAGATCCCTCTAGAGTACCACCTGGAAAGAATTTGGCGGGTTCCCTATTATGACGTCAGAAGGCCTAGAAGGTTCTTGACGATCTCTCTATTGTACCCTTTGGAAAGATCTTGTCGGGTGCCCTCCAAAGAAGTCAGAGAGCCTAGAAAATTCTCGAAGATCTCTCTGAAGAACTCTTGCGAAGAATTCGACCGGTGCCCTCTTATGACGCCAGAGGGCATGGAATGTTGTTGGAGGCATTCAAAATGTGCTGAAGAAAAACTTTTTACTGCGCTGATTGGTCCGCACGGGTGGCCAAGACAGGTTCTAAAGTATCAACTTTTTGATTTATTGGTACCAATAATTAATAACTCGTAGACTGTGACAATATTTATCATTATGTTTTTTATAATTCGTTTCTGTTGTTACTTTCTTTCTGAACGTATTTTACTTTAAATAAGGACTTATGATATGAAACAGTTAAAATCCATTAGAAAAGTTAGAATAGATTAACAAAATAATCGAAATGTATACGAAAATTATAATTGAGTAAGTTATCCACCGGGAAGTGCCACGAACAGCAGCAAATCTTTGCCCACGAGAAGTGGAATGGATCGGAGAAAATCCGGCACTGTTCCAAAATCGGGGACCGTGTATCAAAATCGGGGACCGAAAAATCGGGGACCGAAATATCGGGGACCGAAAAATCGGGGACCCAAAAATCATGGCCCGAAAAATCGGGGACCGAAAAATCGTGGCCCGAAAAATCGGCGACCGAAAAATCGGGGACCGAAAGAATACCAAAAAAATACCGAAAAAATACCGAAATATCAAAATCGGGGACCGAAAAAAGAGTAGTGATTTCAACGTTTTTTTTGCAAATTTTTGGATTTTTCCCGATTTTATCACATTTTATGTACGTTATTTGAAGTTTCATTATGTATGTATGTTTGTATGTAAAACACGTGGTTACAGTATAAATTATGTGGCTCTGTCTACTGTTGAAGGTATCATGACAAAATGGAAGTGCGCGGTCAAAATGGAGGAGCCATGGAAAAAAATCCAACATGCAAACAATCTTCCAGAAGTAACCTCGCCCTCCAGCTAGAACTTCATCTAGCCAATTTTTTTCCGATTTTATCAAATTTTATGTCAGTTATTTGGAGTTTTATTATATCGAAAGGAAAAAAAGTGGTTACAATAAAAAAACAATGGATAAATTAAAACAATATTGGAATCTTCACCCTCCACTTCCTTTTCCACTTCCTTTTCCTCTTCCATTTTCTCTCCCGTTTCCTCTTCCGGAGCTTCGAGAGTTTTGTGGAGACCTCTGAGGAGAATTCTGCCCAGTCCTTTGAGTGGAATCACATCTCCGGGCACTTCCACGGCCTCGGGCGATTCCACGACCTCGCGGGCCTCCACGAGTTGAGTCAGGAAGAGAAGAAGCTTCTCGGGAAGAGACGGAAGTACGGCCATTAGATGTAGATGGAACAGCTTGGTCTTGGAAAGTGGTATCGGTTTTCGTTTTCTTTGCTGCTGTGCCGCTGTCGTCGCGCCGACTTCCATGGAGACGTCGAAGATGTACAAGGGATACTAACTGCTTCCGAGTTGGAGGACGGGGAGAGGTACTTCTGGAAGATTGGATAGATTCAGTTCTAACTGGGGGCGCCGAGAAATACTTCTGGATGATTGGATCTGATTGGTTAGATGAAGTTCTAGCTGGAGGGCGAGAAGAATTACTTCTAGAGGATTGTTTGGATGTTAGATTTTTTTCCATGGCTCCTCCATTTTGACCGCGTACCTCCATGTTGTCATGATACCTTCAAAAGTAGACAGAGCCACATAATTTATACTGTAACAACTTGTTTTACATACATACATACATACATAATAAAACTTCAAATAACGTACATAAAATGTGATAAAATCGGGAAAAATCCAAAAATTTGCAAAAAAATCGTTGAAATCACTACTCTTTTTTCGGTCCCCGATTTTGATATTTCGGTCCCCGATTTCGTTTTTTCGGTCCCCGATTTCGTTTTTTCGGTCCCCGATTTCGTTTTTTCGGTCCCCGTTTTTGTTACACGGTCCCCGATATTTGGGTCCCCGATTTTTCGGGCCACGATTTTTCGGTCCCCGATTTTTCGGGCCACGATTTTTCGGTCCCCGATTTTTCGGGCCACGATTTTTCGGTCCCCGATTTTTCGGTCCCCGATATTTGGGTCCCCGATTTTTCGGTCCCCGATTTTGACACACGGTCCCCGATTTTGGAACAGTGCCGAAAATCCTTGTCCACGGAAAGTGGCACGACCAGCTGAAGTTCCTCGGCCAAGTGCAGTGGCGCGACCCGCGGAAGATCCGTGGCTAAAACTAAATTTTATTGAGAAAATCATATTGATAGAAAAATGATCATAAGTATAAGGTATAGAACGTTATGTCTACTGTCCTTTTGCGTGGCGGTTATTTTCCCACCGGGCACCTTAATCAGACATCATCATGTTCATAAACAAAATAAGAGGAACCGATCCAGAGTGGTCGGTAACAAGGGTTATATACAAGTAGTTCTTATCAGTCAGTACCGGTAACTAGTCACTAAACGGAGATTTCTAGAATGGCATTGACGTAATCCATATACATAGAAGGATGACATGACTCACCGGGTATGATTGTAGTTAGATGCTTCGTCTCGCACTTTGTGCATGCCGGTTTCCTTTTGCAGTTTCCATTGTGACGGATATTGCAGTTTATGCACAGATCTGCAGCCATGGCATAGGTGAAGCACTCTCTGGTTGTGAGTGTCGGGCACTCAACAATTCTGTGGGGTACAGCACACTCTTCGCACGTGGGTTTCTTCTTCTTGGCTGGAACTCCGACTTTTTCATCCGTCCATGACTTGATGGGTGGTAGACCTCTCTTAGCAGGGTCTCTTGATCTTGAGAATCTTGTCCACTCCTCGTGCTAAGGTTTCCAACGTCTTCTTGATCTCTGCTGTGTGTTACTCCAGTGCTTCTTGTGGGGTGGCCCCCAGGATTTGCTCCATGGCAATGGCCTCATCAAAGGTGATGGTAGACGATTGGTGTCAGTTTTCCATTCTGGAAAATAAAACTGAAATTTTGAAGAAAACTGTGTTTTCAGTTCATTCAGGGCCTACATGTCAACAATGGGAACTGTAAAAGCTACTGAGAAAACTGATAGGAACAAAAAATGTTTTTCTTCTAGGTTCCAGTATTTTTTCTGGTATCTGATTCCAGAAACCTCGGAGAAAAACCAAACCTTGAACTTGAAATTTCTCAATTGTACAAAAAAAACAAGGTAACTCACCGTTCAGAAATTTCCGAAGAAAAAAAAGGAAGTCAAAGTTCAATATGATCAAATAGCAGAGAGAACCTAGTCCAAAAGTTCAAGAAAAAAATATAATGAAAATGAAAAATCATCTTATCACATTTATTATATAGTGGCAGAAACTAGGCGGAGTTCCATTGTGTACAACAGAAACTCCTTATCAGTCGCGTGGTGTAACTTTATTGGTTTTCTCCACAGGCATATTGATGGTCAGGATTGAAAAAAGACACACTAGTCGTCTACTGATAAGAACGTGAGTGACGCATTTTACACAACTGACAATAACGATCAAACATTGAATCGTATAGTTGCTACATGGAATGAAAATGATGGAAAAAGACAGGAGGAAGTTTCGTTTCAGGGAATCATGAGAGGTTCACGGCAATTGTATTATGAAATTATGTTTCATCTCAATGCCCTTCTTGGAAGCGGCAATGAGATAAGACAAAAGTGGTTTTTACATTTTACCTTCGGAAATAAAAGACAGGGAGTAGAAATGACCAAAGTTGATAAATCGTTCTCAGCCGACTAATAACGTCTGGCCTTCTTTTTTCTCGATTTTGGGCTACTTCTGCCATTTGGGAAACGATTTTCACAAAATTGATTTTGTAGGTATATCAGAATGATAAGAATAGGATTGGCGAGGTGAATTTATGCGATGAAAAACTTCAAAAAATGGAACAATTCATTGAAGAAGAAGATCACAAATCAAATAAACTTGGAAAATTGTGTAAAATACCACAGTTCTAATTTATCTCACATCTATGACCATTTTTCTTATTTATCACGCGATTCATATGGATTTTCAGCTGGATGAACAATCCGAATGGCCAATTCTCCGTCTTTCACTGGGTAACCGAGTCCAGGAACTCCAGAAGTTTCGTGCCATTGAAGTCGTTGCACTCGATCATATCCAGATGTTGCTCGTTGGAAATAAACTGTTTCACCCAGTTCATAACATCGACTTCCTGAAAAAAAAACTCTGGTTGCACCTTGGTTTGAAAAAAAATGGTTCCGGGAACAGGAAAGGATGGAGTGCATGGTGATCTTGTAGCTCGTTTCCTCCTCGATCTTTGAATATTCTCTGAAAAAATAAGGGTATTGCAACGGTGTGAAATTTTTTTCTGAAAACTCGCTCAAGTTTGATGATGAATGCGCATTTGCGACAATTTGCAAAAATATGTTTTCAAATTCAATTTTTTCTGAATTCCCAAACAAAGAGGGGTTCAAAAATCACTTTTCATCAGTCGGGCTTTAAATTGAAAATGTTTCCAGATTTTTCCGATTTTTTCCTAATTTTTCTAGATGTCTTTAACAGGAAATCTTTAGGGAATGAAATTTCGAAAAAAAACATTACTCACCATCTCCCAATTCCAAATCCTTCAAAACTGTCCAAAAAATGAATCCAATATCAAAAAACTTCAAAAAAATCAGCCTGAAACATAATTATTTCCTGGAATATTTTATTCATTCATAAATTACCGTTGGAGATCCTCAGTCGGAGAATCAGTTCATCATAAATACCATTCTTGGTCAATTACTGAAAAATCGATTATTTAGGAAGTCACAAATTGAAAAAACGATTTAAAAGAAAGTATGCGAAACAGAGGTGAGTGAAATTCAACCAGAAAAAAAGAGAAAACAGGCGAATGCAACGCGAAAGGTCACATTCGGCAAAACTGTGTGGGGAACGTGCATGAATGACAAAAGTACGCGCGCGCTGGGAAATAGAAGAGGGGGTTGACAGATCAGGTGCACTTCACTGGTTTATCCTTCGTTACACGCAAAACTTGGCAGCCTGCCAAGAACGACAAGATCACCCACTAGATTAGATAAGAAAAAAGATAGAAGGCAAGCAATAAAGAAGAATAGACCACCACACACAACTGGTTACGGGAAGGCCCCGGCAAAGATTTGGGGGATGAGGGAGGCACCAACTCTTGCGGGAGACAGAGGTCAGGCCGATTGAGCGCACTTACTCTCTCTGCTGCCTCTACTATTTCCCAGTGCGGGTATCCTAGTCATTCAAACGCATTCCCCGCACCGTTTCATCGATTGTGACCTCTCGCGTTTCATTCGCCCGTTGTTTCTCTTTTTTTCGTTCAATTTCGCGTATCTTATTTTTCATACTTTCTTCTTAATCGTTTTTCTCAATACATTATTTCCCAAATAGTCGATTTTTCAGTAATTAACCAAGCGTTGTAACTGTGGTGAATTGATTCTCCGATTGAGGATCTCCAAAGGTATTTTATAAATAAACAAATATGAAAAAAAAATTATTATATTTCAGATTGATTTTTTTGAAGTTTTTCGATAATGGATTTATTTGTTGTACAATTTTGGTTGGATTGAAAAAAGAGCAGAAACGACTTGACAGACTTCGTGCCATTGAAGAAAGCAATGCAATAATGGAACGTGCAAACCGTCAACGAGAGGAGACTCGTCGTCAAGAGAAGAGAGCTTGTCGCCAGGGAGAAGCTCGTCTGCAATTCAAAGCTGAGCAACAAAGGCTGAAACAGGAACGAGAGGCTGAAGAACGTCGGAGAGAGCAAGCTCGTAAAGAGCAAAAACATCAGGAGCGTATGAGTCGTGAAGCTGAAGAGCGTGCCAGAGCTGAGGAGCAAGCCAAGAAGGAGCATGAAGAGCGAGTTCAAAGAGAGCAAGAACGTGCCCGCTGGGAAGCTGCTGAGCAAGCAAGGATCGCTGAGAAGCAGCGCCATGAGTATGCACGGAAGGAGGAGGAAAAGAGTCAAGAGCAGATGAGACTGGAAAGTGAGATGAAGAAGCCGGTGTTCGATGTGGCACATAGACAGACAGACGAATACATTGATTCGCACATTGCGTAAGTTAATTTTCTTATTAAAGGGCTTAGAACCCATTCCATATCAAAACAAAAAGATTAGAAAGGGATTGTCCCTATTTGAAGTAGTCTCGAAATTGTGTTTGATGAGATTATGAAAAAGGGCCAGACTATGTTTTGAAAATAAGGCCTCCGAGTCTGATAGTTTTCAATGTTAGGTCCGGTTGTATTAGAGATATTGGCTAATTTCAATGACTTTTTGTCATTTCATATACTGAGCCTCATGATCGACCCAAGCATGTTTATTTATTGGAGATAGCTAGTGAAATTACTTTTTGCAGCGAGAAAATCGAAGATTTCAAAATGTCAACGAGGATACCACTTTGATTGGACATCACTTGTCAAGCGACTTGAATGCTCTCAAAATCCTCCACTCAAAACTCGTCGACACCGCTGAACTTGTCAAGCAAAGACAGAAGTATCCCCCGTTGAAAAAGCTTGCCTATGATATCCTGAACAAACGTATCCATGAAAGCATAGACGATCATGATTTGGCAGTCAAAGCAGCAATTTGCATAGATATCATCATCAAAAAGTTCCATATTATTCGCAGACAACTTCACCCTACATGTCCAGGATTGACTAAAGCTATTAGCCGCCTTCAATAACTGTATTTTTGTATTTTGGTCGGAGGAGTTCAATAAATATATAACTATCTAAAAATTGTGTTTTTTCCTGCTTGAAAAAATTGAACTTTCGAAGAAAACACGAAGAACAATGTTTGGAAAATTTAGGAAAAACAATATTACTTTTTTTCCACTTTTTGAGATAGCCTCTACCAAACGTGGAAAACAGAAAAAGGAAACCCCCGCTCTCAACTATTTGTTTGTTATTGCTGTGTGGTTTTTTTTCCCTGATATACAGTGCCGAGAAATGGTGAGTGTACCTCTGCATAGAGATTCATAACTCCGTTTAAACTCAACCGATTGACTAGAAAATTTTTTCTGGAATTACTGATACGTATTAGAAGGGATCCATAATTTTTCTGTCAGAATAAATTCTCAGTTTTTTTCAGAATTTTCAGTTGTTTGTGAAATTTTTGAAAATGAAAACCAAAAATTTTTTGTGTGGTGTTTTATTTTTATCATTTTGACTCAAAAATGTTGTAATGGGGTCAAATAAACAAAAAATGTCAATAGACTAGATATCAACATCCCGGCTCCTGAGCTTCAAGCCTAGAACCTCGAAATGAGCCATTTGGCTCAAGATCCATAACTCGTCCTAAAGTGGTCCATATGGATTGAAAATTTATGAGAGCATCAAGTATTGACTTCATGTTAATATGCGATCAAAAGTAGAACTTTTGGAAAAACTTTATTTTTCGGATTTCACTACTTCCACTACCACATCCATGATACACTGAAATCCGAAAAATGAAGTTTTTCCAAACGACCTATTTTTGATTGCATATTGATGGAGAGTTCAAAAGTAATGCTCTCATGAATTTTCAATCCAAATGGACCACTTTAGGACGAGTTATGGATCTTGAGCCAAATGGCTCATTTTGAGGTTCTAGGCTTGAAGCTCAGGAGCCGGGATGTTGATATCTAGTCTATTGACATTTTTTGTTTATTTGACCCCATTGCAACATTTTTGAGTCAAAATGATGAAAATAAAACACCACACAAAAAATTTTTGGTTTTCATTTTCAAAAATTTCACAAAAAACTGAAAATTCTGAAAAAGTCTGAAAATTTATTCTGACAGAAAAATTATAGATCTCTTCCAATACGTATCAGTAGTTCCGGAAAAAATTTTCTAGTCAGTCGGTTGAGTTTAAACAGAGTTATAATTCGATATTCAGAGGTACACTCACCATTTCTCGGCACTGTATAGTGCAGCCGAGCACGGGCTGGTTCTCTTTCCTACTGTCCGTCTCTACCAAACATTTTTGTTTTTGGCTTCACTTTCTGTCATTTAGCTTGCATGTTACTCCCCAGTACTCTCCGGCCTCGAGGGTTGCCTTCTTTTTGATTATTTTGAATTGTATTTTCTATCCTATCTAATTATATATATATATATATAATTGTGCAACAAATTGTACTGTGGAGAGGCTTCAACGTGAGTTGGGTAATTATTTGATCTAGCAAACAGCAAAGTTTTCAGCTGAACATTGTCAAAAAATGGAGAAGAAATCAACAATCCTCTTCAGAATGTTAAATTGTATATTAACAATTTCTGAAACTGAAATGAATTTTTTGCAATAAATGTTTGTTGCATGGAACTCAATATTTTACATTTTCCTCAACACAGTCGAATCTTCTATGCTCAGTTTTAGGTGTATTAGGTGTTGTTGAAGATTCTGTAAGAGTCACATTTGATCACGACTCTCCAGAAGGTTCATGATCATGCTTCGATAACTTTTGCATGAATAATATTTCCACACCCTCTCTTGTGATAAGGAGTCAAAATGATAATGAGATGACAAGCCAACATGAAACATCACACTGTTATAAAAAATTGCCATGATGTTTTCGAAGCGACGTTGCTGTTGGTTGCTGGCTGATTTTCGACGAAACACAAGTGCAAGAATGACGGTGACAGATGGGTTCTGCCTTACCTCCTCTGTTTGTCCAAATTTATCACAGGTAAACTCATTTGAATGACGCGCCAAAAACATTCCACAGCCTTCTCACGGCCCTACACGATGTTTGCGTTCCACTGAATCGTGGTAAGACCCCACTTTTTTCGCGCGCTGTCTTGGACCCCTTCAGGTGGGTCAAGACACAAATCAGTCATTCATTCTCATTCTTTGGCCGCCTGAATAGCAGGCCTACCCTTCTACCCTTGATTATTTATAATTTTTTTCTTCTATTGTTCTACTATTCCGGACAGTTCGTATTGGATTTTTGGATCATATTGGAAGGTGAGTTTAAAAAACCGGCGTAGAGTAAAATATGGGGATGCTTAGATTCTCGAGCTAAGGAATCGGGTAGCATGATTCGAGGGAATTTGAGATAAAATGGGTCTTGGTATCGTACGTCACAAATTGAGCGCGCCGCCAAATCCGTTTCGATTTCTGGTCTAGCTATATTTTCAAAACAGTCCTAGGTGTGGGTCTTGAGTTTTCGAGCTAAAATCAGCGAGTTTTTAGTCAGACGTTCATCCAATCGACCATTTTCTGCATTCTGCAACTTTTGAAAAAACCGTACCCCTTTCGGCCCCGCAATTTCGGCGTTGGTCAAGTAATGTGACCGCTAACCTCCCCTCGTTCTTCTTCTTCAGACAACCTTCACCTTTTCATATATCAAACACAGGAGTGGCTGTCCACCCCTCTCTGATTTATTTCGTTTTGTCTCTTTTGAACTTCATTTTCGAGGCCGTTTTAAATTTTTTCCTAATCTCCGCCTTTTTCAGATCTGAACATATCGAACTACTGTAGTTCTTGCCTTGTCCGGACACTACCAACGCGACAGAGGTGCCCATCATCTCTATCAAAACCAAGGATATCATAATCGGAGAATTGGAAACCAAGGTAAAACTGAAAGATTTGGAAAATGATCAATTTGTTCTTCAGGAAACAGTGACCAATGACAAAGAAGAAGAAGAAGAAGCTTATGATGATAAAGCAGCTCAACCCCCTGCTTTCAATACTAGACGTATAAAGGAGGAAATGGTGGATCCGGATTATGAAAAAAGCCTCAATGACTTAAAAATCGACTGTGAGGAAATTCACGCTATATTCGATACACAGAGAAATAGTTGGATTTTCCCCCCCAATTTTAGTGGGAACCTTTATTATTTCAGTTGACCCCCCATGGTCTCGTGAAAGCCCAAAATGGCAGGAATTTATGACGGCGTTCAGGTCTGGAGATACAGTTAGTAAGTGTTGGATATTCTTGAAATTCAAGTGTTAAATATGGAAAAAAAAATATATATATATATATATATTCCAGGGTCTGAACAATTGAGAATTGAAATCATGGCTGAAGATAAGAAAAAGAAGCAGGCAGAGAGCCATGCTACAGTAGGAATGGACCTGAGAGATAGAGCAGACGAGGAAGATGACACTGAAGAAATGGAAGACTCGGTGAGTTGGAAATTTGTCGATTTTCAAATTTCTTATCATCCTGAGTTACAGAACAACAATCCACCACTGAACGCTCAGAATATTCTCACTCAAGAAGAACTGGACGCAGGATTCCATGTATGTCCCAGGCTTATATTCTTCATCCAGTAAACTTCAATAAAATCGCCTTTTCAGGAACAAATGGAAATCTACAACCGTCTCTGTGATCAGAATTTGTTGACAGGGTCATCATCATCATCAGGAAATGAATTGGAACCCGAAAATGTGGCTGCATCCAATGAAAACCGAATCAGGAGGTATTCCTTGAGAAGAGCTGCTAAGGTAGGACTCTAAGATTTTCCATTTTGAATCATATATTTTTCAGAAAACCATCAAGGCTGAAAAAAATGCAGATAGAAAGGGAGAACCGAAAAAAGAAAAATCGACGGCAAAACCGAAAAGAGCCAAAAAGCAGAGCCAGAAGAATGAAGTTCCACGGGTTGAGTCCAGAGCCACAAGAAGAAGTCAAACAGCAGAGGATGAACCGAGGAAACTAAGATCAAAAAAATAATAAATGTTTCATTCCTGAACAATCTTGAGATATTTTTGAAATTTCTCTTTGTTTTTCCGTTATATCAGTTGTTATTTATCAGTTCGACATTTAATTTTGTTTTGAATTCTGTTTAATTGTTATATTTCTCTTGTTCTCTCAACCTGTTAGAAATGAAGAACGGATGAGGTAAAAGATAACAACAATTACTGCTCTTGATCATTCATCAGTCTTACTATATTACTGAAAGCAAGAAATGGAATACGACACAACGCGAATCAAGGTGCGTTCCCCATGTCGAATGAAATACATGGCTAAAAAAAAAGAAGTTAACGCCAAAATCACTCGGAAATTGAGAAAAGACGGAGAAATGAAGACAGTTAGTTATTGTGAGAGTTAAACTACTCTTTTAGTTTCCCAACAGTTCAACTTGTGCTGTTGTAGTGTAATTAAGTCAGAATGAACGACAGCTGTTTGGAGTTGGAGTGACAATTGCCTCTAATTGCCTCTTGACCCTCTCTACGGACCTATTGCACAGTTTCAATTAACCACTGTGACAGATATCGTCAGAACATCTCAACAAAGAGGATAGACAATCATGCAAACGCGCTTTGTTGAACTCAGATCTTTCCGGGTGAAAGCTTCACAAAAATGATTGTTAATATCGAAGAAAAGTACTTTATCAATGTTTTCACAATTTTTCAGGTGGAAGAGAGTTTTCTAATAAGTACGAAAACAATCATTCTCAAAAATTTCTATCAACTAAATCAAAACTGAAAGAAAACTTTGGTTTTTTTTTTCGGAAATCAAAGCCAATACTGTACTAAATATTTACATGCCAAGAGGGAAACGGCTCTGTCTGCTTTTGAAGGTACCATGTAAAAATGAAGGTACGAGGTCAAAATGGAGGAGATACCATGACTTAAAGATAAGATGAAGTAAGCATGTAACAATTACTCAAGCAGTTGTTCTGGCAGGTAGCTGCATGAATGGGGCTCGAAGAGTATTTGCCAACCTTCCGAAACGCAAGTGTTTTTCTTGTTTTTTATTCACTATATTTCCGGTAGCTTCTTGGAGAAGAGCATTTCTAGTCTCTAGTTCTTCCTTTGGTTGGAGGCTAAGAAGGGGAGACTGAAGAAAGAAGACAATAAAGAGGAGACAATGAAAAGACGATGATTGTTTTCGACGAAACACAAGTGCAAGAATGACGGTGACAGATGGGTTCTGCCTTACCTCCTCTGTTTGTCCAAATCTATCACAGGTAAACTCATTTGAATGACGCGCCGAAAACATTCCACAGCCTTCCCACGGCCCTACACGATGTTTGCGTTCCACTGAATCGTGGTAAGACCCCACTTTTTTCGCGCGCTGTCTTGGACCCCTTGAGGTGGGTCAAGACACAAATCAGTCATTCATTCTCATTCTTTGGCCGCCTGAATAGCAGGCCTACCCCTCTACCCTTGATTATTTATAATTTTTTTTCTTCTATTTTTCTACTACTCCGGACAGTTCGTATTGGATTTTTGGATCATATTGGAAGGTGAGTTAAAAAAACCGGTGGAGAGTAAAATAGGGGGAAGCTTAGATTCTCGAGCTAAGGAATCGGGTAGCATGATTTGAGGGAATTTAAAATAAAATGGATCTTGGTATCGTACGTCACAAATTGAGGGCACCGCCAAATCCGTTTCGATTTCTGGTCTAGCTATATTTTCAAAACAGCCCCTTAGTCGCACTGGATTGAACCAAAACTTACTCACTCGGTGCCCCAAAAATTTTTTTGAAAAAGAAAAAAAAAAGAAAAAAATCAAACTAGATTCAGTGTAGTGTACGAAAGAAGGGGAAAGGTACGATAGAGATCGATTTTTTTTAAATCAGCGCACCAAGGCGTTCTGAGCAATAGACTCATTCATGAGCATTTAAACTACCGTAATCTAGTCAATTTTTATCCTAGTGTTCTGAAAAGGACAGAGCTGTAATCAACACGTCAAGACGTTTCAAATGAGTATAACCATGACTAGGTTCCGCATAATTTTGATTTTTTATATACCCATGCGCCTTTAAATTCGGTAGGTCGAAAATAAAAACCACCGTATCTCCACCAATTTCGACGGTAGAGACATGAAAAGTAGAGCATTTTGATCAGCATGTCAAGACGGTTCGAATGAGTATAATCATGACTAGGTTCCGAGAAATTTTCGATTTTCGGGTCTCGCCACGAAAACTGAAAAACTACCGTATCTCGGTTGTGTTCAGAGATAGAACTGTGAAAAATAGCGTATTTTGATCAGCTCAACAAGGTGGTTCGGATGAGTATATTGTTTCCTCGCGATGAAATGAGCCAGCCTTTTTATCCTCCCAACAGAATTTTGCAATGCAGTGTCCTCGTCCGGAAATGCGCACAAACTAGTGATTGTGCGCGAAAATCGTGCATACAGGCGCGTTTCGCGATTCCAGATTCTACGTCGATTCGTTTCGCACGATTTCTTTCAATAATATGATTTCTAGTGCTTTAACTCGTTGATTTTGTGTTTAGCTCCACCAAAAAGTACAGTAACCTGTTATAAAATTTGAAATTTTTTCCAGGCGAGACCCAGAAGAACCATGGTTTTTCCATCCACAACACGTCGTGGACAGTCTCTCCCACCAAGGGAATATGATGAATCGCCAACGTCTTCAAGGGATGATTCGGAGGAACCACCAATGGATCCAGTCGGTCTTCCGAATGGACACGCAGAAGAGGAGGATTTAGAAGATGTCAACCAGAATGAAGGAGAAGAATCAAACGATGATTCTGATGACAACGAGCACTAGGAAGCCGCCCGTCCACTCCAAAATGGCACCGCCCCTAATGGCGCCTCATTGCCAGTGGTAAGAGTGCCCGTGACTACCGTAACCCTATCGATGTGTTTGTCTGATCGCAATCAAACTCACTTTTCCGAAATCAGCACGTCAAAACGGTTCGAATGAGTATAATCATGACTGGGTTCTGAGCAATTCGAAATTTTTAATCGACCATATGCGCCTTTAAATTCGGTAGATCAAAAACTGAAAATTACCGAAACTCGGTCAATTTGCTCCAAACCCAACGAAAATGATACCATTCGAATCAGCTTGTCAAGACGGTTCGAATGAGTATAATCACGACGGGGTTCCAAGCAACTTGGAATTTTGATCTACCATGCGCCTTTAAATTCGGTATATCAAAACTGAAAAGTACCTTTACTCTGTCAAATTTGCTCCGAGCCCAACTAAAATGATACCATTCGAATCAGCTTGTCAAAGCGGTTTTTACAAGCACGCACATGCCTATGTTCTCTTGTTTTCTAAATTTTTTCTTTTTCCCATGTGCCTTTAATGTCGTGTTGAGACCTAATTGTAAATATTCCAGAATCATGGCTTGTGAGTACTTCTTCGAATCGACTCGACTCGCTGATTCAAACTACGCAATTTTCAACCATTTAGCATCAAATTACAGGGGGGGGGGGGGCGGGGATAAATTTTTAAAGACGCATAGGTACTGTAAAAAAATAATTTCTTAGAACTAGGTCGTGTGGGTACTTTACCAAACCGGAATGACGCATTGAGCACAATGCCGTCATCGAATTTAGAAAATAATCGATTTTGACAGTTTTCGTGGCGAAACCCGAAAATCCCAAAATTTCAAAATTTTTTCGGAACCTAGTCATGATTATACTTTTCTGAACCAGCTTAACAAGCTGATTTTAATAGTATCAGAATTATTACAGTAGGTTCAAAATTGATAAATATACGGTAACTTTTCAGTTTTCGTGACGAGACCCAAAAATCGAAAATTTCTCAGAACCTAGCCATGATTTTACTCATTCGAACCGGCTTAACGCGCTGATTCGAATGGTATTAAAATCAGTACTGTAGCCTCAACATTGATAGAGAAATGGTAGTTAGTTTGTAGTTTTCGAATATCTTCGAAAATCCATAACTTTGTTAGTTTTGTCCGTTCTCGATGATTTTTGAGTCGAAAAGTAGGGATTAGGGTGGTTCAACAAGGAAAATAAAAGATGGTCAATTTTCAGATAAATAAAATAATCGATGCCAAATGTGTATACGGGTCAATGCAATTTAAAGTGACATTCAAAAATGGGGCGGAGCCAAAGTGGGTGTTAAGGACTTCTCTGAGTCAAGATCTCATCGACGAATGTAAGTTTTTTTTTTCGGAAAAAAAAACAAAAAAATATCTTTTCTAGGGCAGGATGTTGTGTATAGTGGTTCTGGAAGTGATGAGGAGGATGGGGACATCGGGTCTCAGGCTCAGGGTCCTGTAGCTCAGGCTCAGGCTCTCATAGCTCAGGCTGTCATGGCTCTGAACCAGAGCCAAATGACTCAGAATCAGACTCACTCGACTGTGGATGTGTTGGCCAAGGTTCAGAGTCTGTTAGCTCAAGATAATCAGGCTCAGGCTCAGGCTCAGTATAATTTTGTTTCCAGTTTTTCGGTAAATACCATTTTTTGATTTATTTTATTTTTGTTATTCGGAAATTTCTGTTTTCACTATGCTCTTTCAATAAACTGTGTCTTCGAAAAATTATTGCTCGAAAAATTATTGCGAGCTATAAAGGTAACATTTGGAAAACGTTTCCATGTTAAAAAAAAACTGGCACTTTTTCAGATCAGTGGGGAGCACCCCTATCAAAAGCACTAGTGAAAGATAAAAAAATCATAAATTTACCAGAAAGTGAGTACCAGAATTGATTACAGTAGCCTGGGTCCAAGATTTTTGGATTCAATCTTGTCCATGAAGCTGAGTTGAACTGCGGAAGAAATTCGGACTGAAGACTCTGTCATTTTGGAGAAAAACAGTTTCATCGTCTATTTGAGTGTTTGAAATTGAGGTACCCCATCCTTCCGTTTCCGGCGCTTTGGAAGCGTCTACAGTTCTTGGACCCACTTGAATTTTCTCATCATCGTTATTTGGTTTAGATCCAGATGATGTTCTTTGTCTCTCACGTCTTCTCCGTTCATATCTGAATTGGAATGAACAGATGAAAGATTCGTATCGTAGTTTACCAAGTCATTTGTTCTAAATCGTCAGTAGAAGGGGGAACATTCGGTTTTGCATTATTCGATTTTTTGACACCTTTGTCTGTGCTGCTATCACCAGTGTTTATTGTTTGTTTTCCTGGTAGTGTTGATGTTGGAAACTGAAGAATAAGAAGAGCTACTGGTAAGTTCTTTAGTTAGATTTTTCTATGACGGAGTGGCAGGTAGTTGAGTGATCCTAAGATTGGACATACCCCCTTGGCTACCTGATTAGCGGCCTCCCCTGCTTCTTTGGATTTGCTCGTGTGGCGCAGTCGGTAGTACGCGCGGCACAAAACTAGTGTGGCGTGTAAGTTCGACCCCGCAGATGGCAACAATTTTTGTCTTATTCCAAAATATTGTGGCAACTTTCTGCATGTACCACATCTTACGATAAATTGCGTATTTGCACTAATTTCTGCACCACGAGGCTTCCCTGTCCGGCGACCTTCAAAATAATAAGGCAAATAGGTGTAGAAAGTGAAAACATGAAAAAATTGGAAACATTATAGAACATAATTCGAGATAACACGGATATTTCGGGAAGAATGAAGAACGAACAAACAAAAAAAGGAATTAGTTTCCATCAATTCTCGTTTGAAAATGAGAATGTCCACGATCACGTCTAGAGATGTAGAAATTTCGTAGAAGTTTGAGGTACAACTCGGTTCTAGGTTGGAACAAAATGGATGAAGAACCACATCATATGCTTTCTATCATTGAGGGAAACCATTATCGTTTTTCCCCTAAATCATCATAATTCAAATGATCAAGTGATCGTAACTGACATATTCCAAACGAAATCACACGTTTCGCGTGAAGACAGAAAGTTGAAGCTACAAAGGTGCTGATCTAGGGCTGGTGAGCACAAAAAAATTTCAGTTCAATTTTGATCAGTTAGGGCAAACTTTCAAAAGGATCCCACATCAACTAGAAAGACGCTGTCGCACATTTTTCCCGACCAATCCCGTACCTCTGGTAATTCTGAACGCGGGCCTGCCAGACAAACCACCTTGAGCTGCTGGCTGCACAGTGCAATTAGGATATTTCGAAGAAGAATGGGCTGATATTTTTCATAAAACTTCGCTCCACATGCTTGTACCGCTTCCAAGCAACAAATAAAATATAAGCCGCAAGAAAGCCATTCTAATATAATGGCTACCTTGAAATCGACCAAGAGATGCTCAACTCAAAAATACACTACGGGAGATATTTGTTGTTTGATTACCTTATCTCTGCCCTCAATTTTTCTGATTTCTTCTTTCAATTGTTGTTTGATCTTTTCTGAATTCTCGATTCCCAAATCAGCGATAGTGCTGCTCTAGGGTTGGTGAGCACAAAAAAATTTCAGTTCAATTTTGATCAGTTAGGGCAAACCTTCAAAAAGATCCCACGTCAAATAAAAAGGGCCTGGCGCACATTGTTTCCGATACCGCTGGTAGTTCGAAACACGCGTCTGCCCGCCAAACCACCAATTGAGCTACCGTTTGCACAGTGTAATCATGAAGTTCAGAAACAGTTTTCTTTTAGAACCTTCGCTCCAAGTTGGTCTTCCGAATTTCCCCGAACAAAACGGCTTGAATTTTCACGTGGTGTTTGTATACTTTTGCACGGCACTGTAGGTAAAAAGTCAGCGTAAGCCTATGGACTTGTTTGTGAATCTAGTTTTGAACTCATAATTCTGATAACAAACTGGAATGATTTACTGGAAATTGGAACACTTTGAAAACAATAGAATACTGTGGAAAAAATCAACGAGAAAAAACTTTTATATTTATTATATGTTTCAGATGTATATATTTGAGTTTAATAAAAAGCTAAAGCAAAACATGAAAAAGCTATCAAAAAGAATTCAAAAAGTCTTTCAAAAAAATCTATCGACTAGAGGTGCCGTTCGATTTCCAGCTTATGATCTTTCTCTGCAGTTTCCATCTTCTCCTCCCATCCTTTTTTGGTGGCTTCCACAACTGAAAAACAATTATGAAGGAAATCGGTGTTCTAATGAAAACTATTGTATGTAAATCAAGTTTTTTTCTCATTAGAAAAAAAAAGTATACTACAGGTTGCTCTAATTGATTTTGGTACTCACTTTTCTTCAAGTTCGCAATTTCTGCATCTTTCTCTTCGATGCTGGCTTCAAGAGTTTCGGCCTCGGATGCGACCTTCTCGACCTCTTCTCTCACAGTTTTTAATTGACTTTCTTGTTCTGGAAAATTAATAGAGCTTCAGGAAGCCAAGACGAAGGATTTTATGATTTGGGCTCAACTATTGCCTGCTCAGGCTTTGAAAAAAAAACGCACTTTTGTTGCTTTTCTTCAATTTATCACTTTGATCACATTGCTCCTTTAGCTGGGCGTGGATCTTGCTGAGAGCTTCTTCGTGAGCTAAAAGTCAAACAAAAATATTGAATATAAGATGAGTTCAAGAATATACCAGTATCCTTATCGGCTAACTTCTTGTTGGCCTCATCAAGTTGGTCCTGAAGGTTTTGGAGGGCCATCTGATGTGCTGAAAACACAAGATTATATGTAAAACACTCTTCCTTTTTAAATTCTAATTCTACACAGGCACTGATGCCTTTCTGATATCTTCATAGTTTTACAAACCTTCTCTCTCATTTTTGATTTCTTCATCTTTCCTGATCAGAGCTGCTCTTTGAATATTAATCGTACCTACATTATTAGAGGTTTCTGAAAAATTTCAATTGGTCTTTGAAATCATATTTTGCCTAGTTAACTCACCGTATTCCAACTCCTGGAGTTTGCCATCCACTTTCTGGAGTTGAACATTCAACTCCTTGATGCTGCTTTCATTTTTCCTTTTGGCGGCGTCAGCATTATTCTGCAGTGTTCTTAACTCTAAAATTCACATCACATTTCTTGAAAAATAACAAAACAAAACTTACTAAAATTGGCGTCATAAGCTTTCCGTCGTTCGGTTCTTCTTAGCCATCTCTGATTCCAATCGTTGAATCTTTTCTTGTAGCACCTTGACGTACCTTCTGTAATCTAAAAAACAAACACTTATTTCGATAAAGACGAAGTTCAAAACTCACCACTTCTCAACCTTTTACAATATTTTTCAATCCCTATTGCTTCTTCTCTTATGACTATCTGTTGAGCAGCGTATTCTGTATTTCAAAGAATAGGATTTTAAATATAATTTTTCAAACTAACCGGCATCGCTCATGTCTTCAACAGAGTCGAGATCGGCAGAAGTAGAAAGCATCGGAAAGTGATCTGAAATCAGTTTTTGAAATAAGGCGCTCTCTTGGGATGGATTGAAAAGAAATTTTTGGCCGCTTACCTGGAGAATCTATCAGTAAAATCCGAGTCGACACCAAAATTCATAAAGAATAGTAGAAAAAATAAAATTTGAAACAATCAAAGGAGATTGGGTAGTCCATGCCAGTCGGGCGGACAGTAGTTCCGATGTTACGATCACTCGACAACCTGCCTTTCCCTCATCCGAAAATCATACTGAAGCACTCACCAGTTGCTCTTCTTTGTGAACCTGGCAATTCTCAAAGAAGAACAACGATAAATTATTTGAATGCGTACAGATCGATTTTATGTCACTCCATTCATGACGAGTCTTCTCAGAGAGCGAGAAGAAACAATGGTGGGGGGATGAGGGAAGGAGAGAGGAGGATTGGACTGTGATGAGTGAGTGTGGAGACCTGGTCCTTTTATAGGGGCCTGCGGGGGCAGGGCGGAGACTATATGTGTCCAGAGAGAGTTCTTAGACCCGGTGATAGTAGATGGTTATCCACCTCATTGATAAACCTTCTATGTCGACTGACCGGGACAGGATTAATGATAGATAGATAAGGACCATGTAGGTTAAGCACTTATTAAAATTCGAGGGAAGGTTACATGGCGGTCACTTCCGCCGCACTGGATTATTTTTGGCTTTGTCACTTTCTGATCTCTATGAAAAAAAAAAAAGAATCTCCAGGGACCGCCCGAGCTCACAGGTACTGTCGCTAAGAGATCTCTGACAACGAATGACGCAAGTAGGTGTATTTCTATCATAGGTACTGGAAGAACAGCTGTGATAATGAACTGATTCAGCTTCGCAGACGTACTTATCGAAGGTGCATGTGATGATGACGTGTATACGTGGGAATTGATGTTAC
>GL379998.1:35118-65380 GCA_000143925.2 Caenorhabditis brenneri
GGTCTCCACACCAAATCATCACAGTCCAATCCTCTCCCTCCTTCCCTCATCCCCCCACCATCGTCTCTTCTCGAGATTGTTCTCTGAGAACACTCTCGTTATGAATCGAGACACATAAAATCGATCTATACGCACTCAAATAATCCTACCGTTGTTCTTCTCTGAGAATTGTCAGGTTCACAGAAAAGAGCTACTGGTGAGTGCTGTAGTTAGATTTTTGGATGACGGAATGACAGGTTCTTGAGTGATCTTAACATCGGACTTTCTCTACAGGCCGCCCGACTGGCAAGGCCTACCCCTGTATTACTGATTTTTTCAAATTTGTTTTTATTTCTTTCCTGTGTGATTTTTGCTGCCGACTTGGATGTTGCCGATGAAGGGCCCACATTTCCCGCCTCTATTGAGAAGTGATTCGTAAGGTAGAAAACTTGGATACTCCGACAAAAGTAAGGCAGCTGTTCGGGTTGAGTGCTAGTTTGAGCGAAGATTGTTTGGAAGAGTGAGTTATTTTGTGTATTCCTATACTCCGAATTACGATATTTCAGGCTCCGACAAACCGCTCTTGTTCGGGTGAACAAAAGAGAAAGGATCATTGAATACAGCAGTCACGATGGAAGTCTTCGTTTTCAAGGACAACATGATGGCTACTCAAAGATATTTGTGAATGGAAATGCCGATAGAACATCAGAAGGCGGATTTGTGCAACTTACAACTCATGCTGATGGTGAGAATTCGGAAAAGAAAAAACCCTCCAAGGACGCCAAACATTTGTGGACTCATGCTAGCATCCTTCTCTCGAATCATTCCAAGAAGAACTCAAAGAAAGGATGAAAAGATTCGAAGGATCGGGTACCTCGATTCCAATCGCTCAAATCGTGTGGACGATGGAACTGTGTTTCTCCAAAATGACAGGGTCTTCCGTCCGAATTTCTTCTGAACGTCCGCAGTTCATCAATCTTCGAGACTTCCTGTGTTAGTTGAAGTCATTCAGTTTGAATCTCAAGAATGAAAAACAGAAATCTGTCATGGATAAAACCAATGAGTACAAGAAGGAATGCCAAAATAAGGTATGCAAGTCAGAAGTTAAAAAAAGCAACAATAAATATTTCATTGCAGAGAGTACGGGTCAAAAAGAAGGAGGAATTTCTTCGAGCGACACTGAACAACATCACTATTCAATTGTTATTGTTACTTGTTGATCTCACTCAATTTATGTCGTTACGTTTCAATAAAAAACAATTTTTGCAACTACATCGTGTTCAATTCTTCATACATTTTGCTGTTCAAAAACTAGTTATTGCTTTCATTTTTCTCTGAGCTTCGTCTAACACAATACATCTTCTTACGCAAATGCACAAAATTGTGTGACTTTAAAAAAATGCAAGCCCTGTTTGTAGAAGCTCAGGGCACAGACTACATGATTGTGTTGAAGGAGGAAGTACTGAAAAATCTGAAAAAAACAATGAGCAATTTGAAGTCATGCCTCATTTTTTTCCTCTTTATATTCAGCGGTACTTAATGAGAACAAGTTTTGAACCAGATGGTTCATTTAGTTTGATAACGTGATAGTCGTTGAGGTGATCGATCCCGCAAAGTTGAGTGATAGTTCGTGTATTCAAGCTTCTTGGATTCGGGGCTTTTTCTGATTATTTCTAATTTGAAAAGGTCAATATTTTTCCCAACATGAGCATAGTGTTCTTCTCATTTTTCAATCATTTATAAAGCGAATATTGGATTACAGGCCAGAAAATGAAGTTCACCATCCTCCTCATCGTCCGTTTGCTTCTCGCTGTCTACGCTCTCCACCTTGACACATAGGACAGAGTCAATACTTTTCTTGGCTTTCTAGTTATTCAATCCGTTTTTTTTTCAGAATTGGTTCTGGCTTCCGTTGCTGGCATCATCCTCTGCTGCAACCCTAACGACTTCAATGGACATCAGAAGAAGCAAAGAAGTGACTTGAAAGAAGATGGCTTCTGGATCGAAATGGACACTTTCAACTGATTCAGAACATTAGTGTGCTTTACTTTTAGCCATAAAATTTTTAATAGATAAATTTTATTCAAAACTTTACAAATTTATTCAATAATAGCACATAACAAAAAAAAAAAAACCAAACTATACTTCACTGAGTTTTGAAATAATAAAATCACACTCTTTGAGAAAACGGGTACTCAATGTGACATTACAGTTCATCAAATTTCTTGACGCCCTCAATTTTTCGACACCTCTCTCGGGTCCATCCAATTTTGGAAATAGGCTTAGGTCCATCCAACTCAAGTAGAACCCAAGACAAACATATATCCTTATAATCTCAAGAAACTCAAAAAAATTCGACCGAGGCAGGACTCGAACTTGCAGTCTTCGGTTTAGACGCCTTATCCATTAGGCCACACGGCCACAAAACAAAAAGAAGACAGTGTGTGTTTACTAGTCAATGCGGAAAAAGAGAACGAAAGGAACTGTGTTGTGTTTTCCTGCGATTATTTTTTGCAAAACTAATGAGGTTGTGTAAAGAGAATGAAAATTTGATGAAGACGATGAAACGCTTCCAGAAACAGCCGACAGAAAAAAGTACCAGTTGAATTCAATTATTATTTTCAGAAATGCATTTTTCAGGAAGTCACGTGTTTTCTCCGGAAAATGTAGCTTTTGGAATTCAAAAACAAAAAAACTCTTGATCTGTTTGGATATCACACAACGATGAACATCGGACCACAGCAACTTCCAGAGCCTCGCGGACCAACATGCCCTTAGGGTCAAATATCAACCCTCCAACGTTAGAAGGCCATATGTCAAATTTTTTTTTCGAATATATGAGCTATAATCTCATTTTCGGCTATAGTTCCAGAGGATGACGTCATAAAGGGGCTAGTGGCATCTTTATCATAAAAAACTCACTAGGATACATATATAATACAAAAAACATCCGGACCAGAACACATTTTTGCAACTGTACCAATCCTCTCACAGAAATGGTTTCTTCATTATAGAGAAACTGAGGCTGATCTCTTCTCTCTGTGTATAGCCTCCCTGACAAGCGACACGTTGTACCAGGTGTCGAAAGACCTTTTTCGATTCGAATATGTTCTCTTCTGCACTTTTTTATTGGTCATAGAAGTGTTTCATCGTCTTCATCAAATTTTCATTCTCTTTACACAACCTCATTAGTTTTGCGAAAAATAATCGCAGGCAAACACCACACAGTTCCTTTCGTTCTCTTTTTCCGCATTGACTAGTAAACACACACTGTCCCCTTTTTGTTTTGTGGCCGTGTGGCCTAATGGATAAGGTGTCGGTCTCCTTAACCGAAGACTGCAGGTTCGAGTCCTGCCTCGGTCGATTTTTTTTTGAGTTTCTTGAGATTATAAGGATATATGCTTGTCTTGGGTTCTACTTGAGTTGGATGGACCTAAGCCTATTTCCAAAATTGGATGGACCCGAGAGAGGTGTCGAAAAATTGAGGGCGTCAATAAATTTGATGAACTGTAATGTCACATTGAGTACCCGTTTTTCTCAAAGAGTGTGATTTTATTATTTCAAAACACAGTGAAGTATAGTTTGGTTTTTTTCTTTTGTTATGTGCTATTATTGAATAAATTTGTAAAGTTTTGAATAAAATTTATCTATTAAAAATTTTATGGCTAAAAGTAAAGCACACTTATGTTCTGAATCAGTTGAAAGTGTCCATTTCGATCCAGAAGCCATCTTCTTTCAAGTCACTTCTTTGCTTCTTCTGATGTCTATTGAAGTCGTTAGGGTTGCAGCAGAGGATGATGCCAGCAACGGAAGCCAGAACCAATTCTGAAAAAAAAAACGGATTGAATAACTAGAAAGCCAAGAAAAGTATTGACTCTGTCCTATGTGTCAAGGTGGAGAGCGTAGACAGCGAGAAGCAAACGGACGATGAGGAGGATGGTGAACTTCATTTTTTGGTCTGTAATCCAATATTCGCTTGATAAATGATTGAAAAATGAGAAGAACACTATGCTCATGTTTGAAAAAATATTTACCTTTTCAAATTAGAAATAATCAAAAAAAGCCCCGAATCCATGAAGCTTGAATACACGATAATAAGTTGAATTTCGAAATAATCCGTAGAAAAAATAGGCGACCATTATTCACTGAATAGTCAGAAAGAAATGATGAAGAACTGAACGCCAGGGGGAGAAGATGGAGTGGAGTGCATAGAGATAGAGAGAAGTAAACATTCGTTGAGACCATGCCTATTTTTCTTGATATAGTTGTGAGTCATCGTTTCCGGTTTCAAAATAGACACAGGAAAAGTAAGAAAAAGTAAGATAAATATAACATCATTGAAAAGTTAGAAGGAAGAAAAAGTGATTGATACTAATGCTTTGGTGGTTGAAAATGAAACATACACATTCTTTTCAAAAAATTACTCGAGTTTGTTTCGATTAGTGGCCTAGAATTCCAAATGACTAGTTTCAAGCGTTATATCTCGGTTTCCTTGATAGATACAAAAAAGTTGTCAACTAATAATTTGTGTGAAATTTCATTCTGAGCAATTCATCAGTTGACAACTTTGTGATGTCATTTTTCCTAATTGCCTCTAAGTAAAGCAGCAGACCGCACATACATCATAGAGAGCGGAACGGAAGATTGAAGGTCCATATTTCGGTTTCCTTGATAGATACAAAAAAGTTGTCAACTAATAATTTGTGTGAAATTTAATTTTGAGCAATTCATTAGTTGACAACTTTGTGATGTCATTTTTCCTAATTGAGATATGGGCCTCTAAGTAAAGCAGCAGAGCGCACATGCATCATAGAGAGCGGCACACGGCCCGGCCAGACCGACACGCGGACTAGAAAAATCAAGAACTCGGCCACCTGGTCCGTAAAGCATTACAATTTTTTGTTCTTATTTTCACAGGTTTTCAGCCGTTTTTCGTATTTTTTTCTTGTTTTTTCTTTCAAAATTATCGATAAATATACAATTAGAAACTTATTTAAGACGAATTTTGTCGAAACGCCGATTGCCGCCACTGGAAACGCCACTCGGCGGAAAACGTATGTTTTTCAGCTTTAAATAGTTCATAACTCTAAAATTGCAAATTTAATCTTGCTGAAACTTTCCAAAAAGAATCACACAAGTAGTGGCAACCTTTTGAAGCACTTGAAACCGGATGTTTATGTGCTTAACTCCGAGAAAAAGTCGTGCCGCCCTCAAAAACTGCGAAATTTCACTTAAAAAATCAATTTCTCCGAAATGGCGAATTTAATTTCGCTGAAAAGTGGTTCAAAAGATCCGCCATACAGCTGGCTACGTTATGATATAAAACTTATCGGCTGCTCATGTGTTCATTCTCGAGATATTTACGAAAACGTCGAAAAAACACATGAAAATATCGCAAAAACCGCGAAATAAAATTGTTTCTCAAAAACGGTGAATTTAATTTTTTCCAAATTTGGCCCACACGTGCTCCGTATGATGCTGAAAAAGTTAACATAAGTTATGACAGGGCTTCATGTGTTCTTCGGTGAGAAATTTCACGAAGTACCCAAAAAATTGAGTTTTTCGACTGCGGCGGCCAGAATAATATCGTTAATACATGGTCATTCAAGATTTTTCTTGTTCCAAGTTATGTAACTATGTCAATTCCAGATCTTCAAGCACAAATTTCCACAGGAACGCCGGAATTTCAAGAACGAAAAGGAATTTTTTGCTAAAATTTCGTTTTTTTGCTTATGAACTCGTATCGCTGTTCTTTTGTAAAAATTTCAAACTCAGTTGTAATAAACTATTTTTCAATAATGTTTCGTATCATTTCTGCTTGTTTTGGTGCTTCTAAGCACCTTTTTTGTCTTTTTTTTGATAAATTCGGTCAAAAAATCGAATTTTCTGGCCGACTACGGTGCACAAGTACGCAAACACCACCCCGTCAGATTGCGGACCAATTTCGCTGCTTACAAAACTGAACTGCGTATCAAACTTTTTTTTTTCTCGGCCATAGGTAGCGCTGGCCGGGCCGTGGGCACGGAAGTGTTGAAATGGAAAATGAATATTAAAAGCAGAAAATTATGTTGGGGGTGAATTCTGGTTAAGAAAGCTAGATGTCTCGAAAACGTCCCAAATTTTGCTCGAAAGATCAACGCGGTATTTTTTTTTTCATGGGACGTTTTCTGAAAAAAACCTTTCATGAAACATAGACTCTGTTTCAAGGAATTTTCGATCCTTTCTGTCTGATCTTCTTAAGACAAAAAACTATTTCGTCAAAAGTGAATCCTGTCAAATAACCAATTGTCATCTGTAGTGAATTAATCGCCGAAACAAAGTACACATGTGATGAGATAACTCTGGAATTTTAAACTTCCTGTTTTTCCACAAAATTTCAACAGCAATTAAGATTCATTTTATTGAAAAAAAATAGAACAAAAAAAAACAAATAACAAATGAAAGAAACAATTATTGCAACGCTGGGAATTCCTGTTCGTCGACCATTGCATGGTAACAAGCTGGGCAACTGCTCTTCGTTTTCCACCAAGTCCTGATGCAGTGGTTGTGGAATCTCCTTTTGCATACGGGGCACTTGGTTGTATTATCGTGACTTTCCATTTCATCTATGCAGATGGCACACAGCATATCAGCAATTTCATTAATCAGCTTCAAAAGTTGTCTGCAGAGAATTGGAGCTTCTTTCTTCAACATAGACTTGTGAACATTCTTGAATTCTTCTGAGAATTCAGGGAAGTCGGGAATTTGTGGAATCTGATCAACTTTGATTGCCATGTTCCCTTGGAGCAACTGAATGTTGTTTTCTACAGTTTGGATATAGGAAGAAACTTGAAGTTGGAATATTTTTGTTTCGTACTTCACCATTTGTTGAGTAGTCTTGGAATTCGTTTTCGCAATCAACTCCTTACAGATGACATCGGACTTCTTGACTGGATCCTCATTTGACAAAATAGTTTTCTTTTCCAGAAGATTTGACAGAAGAGATTCAACTTGCTCAGATTCCTCAGTAGATCTTGATGGAATCGCTTTCGATTTTTCGGATGTCAAATCTTCGATCAATTTGTTCTTCTCAAAATTTTTAGATTGCAATGACTTGATTGTCAAATCTTTTTTAGAATTCACTGTTTTAAATGTTGCAATCAACCTCTCATTCTGCTCGTTTTTGCGCTCCAATTCTTGCTTCTTGGTGTTCAGTGTTTCGACGTCTGAACTCTTGAGATTCATTTGATGCTCCTTCTCTCGAAGTTTCCTGAAAAAAAACTTTGAATGAAAAGTATAGAAAATTTTCAACTCACTCTTCCAAGATTCGAACTCGTTCATTTTTTTCTTCCAATGCCAACTCAGCTACTGATAATTCTTTCTTCAAGCGCTTCACTTCAATTTTCGATAATCTGAGTTGTTCGTTTGCCGTTTTTGTGTGTTCACTGGCACGAAAACATTTTGAACAGGCTTGCGATTCCTTCTCTTCTAATTTCTCAGCCGACTTCTCCATTTTCTTCTTTGGTTTCTTTGGCTTCTGAACTGGTTCTTGTTTTTCCAGTACAACTGTCTCAACAGTTGCAGAAGAAGATGAGCATTCAGCCTTTGCGTCATCTGACTTTTCGGTAGAGGATGTCTCCACAGTTTCATCCGAACTTGCAGTATCTGGGGAAGTGACAACGACCTCATTGAGGCTTTTTTCTTCCTTCGCTCTTTTGTTCTCAACAGAAACATTGGGAACTTCTGCTGAACAAAGTGGACAATCACCCAGCCATCCACACCACTTCCGTTCGTGCAAAAGGTTAATAAATCGCTTGGATAAATAACGAAAAACGTAGAAGAGCTGATGATTCTCAATGAGATAAAGCATTTGTCTCGTTGCTTCATAGGCGCATCCGCGGGTTGATGGATTTCCTAACGTCTTGGAGCATGTATTCAAAATATTAGGGAAAATTTCTGAGAGCTCCAATCGTTCTAATTGATTTTTGAGGTCTTCGTTAGTGAATCCATTCTTGTTAACTTTCGAAATCTCTTTTTGATTTGGAGATGGGAAGTTTTCTTTGAACCAAGTCCCAAGGAACAATTTTGTTTCTTCGTATCTTTCAAAGCTGACAAAATAATTTCCTTGGCAAAGAGTTTCATCCAAAATAGAGTGAAATGTTTCCATGATATGTGGCTCTTGATCTTTCTTCAAACCTTGGAAAAGTTTCTTGAAAAGGATTGCATCACCGAGTATCATCGCCAGGAACTGCCATGGACTCAAACAACAACTTCCATCAATTGTTGGATATATAGGCAGTTCTTTTGGTACCTCACTCATTGGAATTCTGATGAATTCCAACATTTTGAAGATGTTACTTGGAATCATCTCGAACACTTCACGGAAGCTCATTGCAGATAGTTTTGGCATTGAGAGAATCTTATCTTCAAATCCGGAAACGTCAAGTTTCTCGAGTTTGGTAGCAAGTAGCAACTCATGCGACATGACTACTTTTTCCTGATCATTCTCGAACAATCGAATTGGGATTGTTGACGTTGGGAATGAGTCGACCGTCTCGGATCTTAAGAGCATCATACTCTTATTATTTTTAATGAATCCCAGGAAGTCATCAATGGTGAAGTAAAGCCAAGTGAGGACTTTTTTGTACTCAGAGATGTTTTCGTTGACCGAAACTTCTTTTGTGACCATTGTGACCGTCTTCCGCATCTCGCTTCCCATTTCAGCCTTGATCTCGGAATGCATAAACATTTCATTGATATCATCCAATATATCGCCATTCTTTTCGAAAGCAAAACATCCTGGCTTTAGTTTCCATCTTCCAGTTTCCATCATCTGGTATCAAAAAGATATAAAATAGTTATTTCGCATGTATCTATCTCACCTCCTCAATATACCGCTGTTTGCAGCATAGTCTTCCCCTGAACCCATCGTCGATACCAATCATTTCGTGTGAAGTTGTCAATCGTCTCTTCATGGTTCTCAAGTAGTAGTTCATCAAACTATGGGCCAGTTTTCTTAGTGGTGGAAGTGTTGAAATCCTTGGAATGTATTCGAAAAGAAGTTCGTACATATCCTTCTTGTAAATGAATATTTTCCCTCCTAAGCTATAATAAACGGATAGGTTGGTCTGAAAAATAGCTTTCTACAGAAAAATTATTAGAAACTCAAACTCACTTTGTAAAACACTGAATCATCGAACTGGAAAAGTTGTTGACTTCCAGGAAAACTGATGAACTTTAAGAGAAATTTCTCTAAATTTTCTGGAGATCCGTAATATTGAACTCTCATGTTGGTTGCTTTATATAAACTTCGAATGTTTTCAATAAAACTTTTCTCTTGGCACTGCCAACCAGCTGGAATTAATTCGAAGGGAAGGAACTTTCGAATCACTCTTTCTTGTAGGATAGCAGGAAGCATCGTAAGATCCGGTCTGACATATGTAATGTGTTTACTCATTGTTCAAAGTTCAGATCTGAAAAACAAAAAATTGAAATGGTGTAAACGAGATGGGATAAGATGAAAGAAGTAAAGTAGTAAAGGAAACAAAAAAGGATTCACGAAATGAAAAAGATTCAAAAGGGCGGGCACCAACGATCAGAGTCAGAGGAAAGTCAATTTTGATTGACAGTTTCACTAGAGCAGATATTTATGAGAGTCTGTCATCAGACTAAAACCGATTGATACAGTGCCTAGAAATGATGAGTGTACCTCTGCATTGAGATTTATAACTCCGTCTAAGCTCAACCGATGACTAGAAAATGTTTTCTGGAACTACTGATACGTATTGGAAGAGATCTATAATTTTTCTGTTAGAATAAATTACCAGATTTTTTCTGAATTTTCAGTTGTATGTGAAATTTTCGAAAATGAAAGTCAACTTTTTTGTGTGATGTTATATTTTCTTCATTATGACTCAAAAATGTTTTAGTGGGGTCAATAAATAGAAATGTCGATTGACCAGATACCAACATCCCGGCTCCTGTGCTTCAAGCCTAGTCGCTCGAAATTAGCAATTTGCCTCAAGGGTCATAACTCGTTTTTAGGTGGTCCATATGGACTAAAAATTTATAAGAACATCAAGTTTTGACTCTTTTCCGATATGTGATAAAAAATAGAACTTTTGGAGAAATTTGATTTTTCCGGATTTCAGTGTTTCATGGATG
This sequence comes from Caenorhabditis brenneri, assembly GCA_000143925.2. Lineage (NCBI taxonomy): Eukaryota > Metazoa > Nematoda > Chromadorea > Rhabditida > Rhabditidae > Caenorhabditis > Caenorhabditis brenneri. The sequence continues at coordinate 45,241 of GL379998.1, forward strand.
TGGTAGTGGAAGTACCAAAATCCTATCTGGAAAAGATATCGGCCTATCTGGAGAAGATATCGGCCAAAAAAAAATATCGGCCTATTTGGAGAAGATATTTGCCTAAAAAAAGGTATCCGCCTATTTGGAGAAGATATCAGCCTAAAAAAAGATATCGGCCTATCTGGAGGAGATATCGGCCTAAAGAAAGATATTGGCCTAAAGAAAGATATCGGCCTAAAAAAAGATATCGGCCTATCTGGAGGAGATATCGGCCTAAAAAAAGATATCGGCCTATCTGGAGAAGATATCGGCCTAAAAAAAGATATCTGCCTATCTGGAGGAGATATCGGCCTAAAAAAAGATATCCAAAGATATCGGCCTAAAAAAAGATATCGGCCTATCTGGAGAAGATATCGGCCTAAAAAAAGATATCGGCCTATCTGGAGGAGATATCGGCCTAAAAAAAGATATCGGCCTAAAAAAAGATATCGGCCTATCTGGTGTTGTAGCGACGTTTGGATATCTGCAAGAAAATGAACGCTGAAGATTTAGAAGCGCATACCACATTTCACCGCGTGTCTAAATATGAAAACTTTTCCCAGTTAGGTTTGTCGACAGCTTCCGTGTTTTAATGCCTGAACTAACAAAAGTAGTGTCAGGAACTAGGTCTATGTCCAGAAAAAACCGGAAGAAAGCAAATGTTCGTTACTGGAAGAACAACAAACTAGGATGTTTAGAAAATATCATGGGATTCATTATTATCAAAATTTATTCCAGGAAAAACCAATAAACTGGGTGAAACAATGAAAAATGGATGATGAAAAATGATTAGTAGTAGAGAAGAATGATAATGACATTGGGAAAAATGAAAGAATTCAACTCATAGATCATGTATCTACTCTGTTTTTGTTGTCTCCTCGTCATCTGTATCGGTGTCCCAGCCATCTAAAAAAAAGAAAAAAGTGAGTATGTCAAGGCCTAATTTTTCTAAAACTACTCACCAATTTTCTCGTAAACATAAGGCTCATATTCATCTTCATTGTGGTCGCAGCATCTGTTCGAGTTTCCACTTTCATGATTCTCTCTCGATTGGGACTCATACGGGGTGTCCGACGACTGGCGGTAAAATCCTTCGGGACGTTCTGGGCTCCGAGACCATGCAGGTTTGTTCTGGAGTTTCTGGGGAGTAGCCCAGGGAGATCTCATTGGCGATGATGATGACGGAGAGTTTCTTAGGGAGGAACGAGCAGAGCAATCTTTACGATACATCTTTGTAGACTTTTCCTTTCGGTATCGACTGTTTTGGGACTGGTTGAGGAGTTTTCTGTCTCTTGGATTGGAATTGGTGTTGCGAGTTACTGAAAACTAAAATATTTCAAAAAGTTTTCGAGCGTGGCGACTTACCCCGGCCAGTATTTCTACTACTTCGTTTCTTGTTTTCTCCACGAATCCGTTTTACGTCTCCTCCTTTTCCTCCATTTTTCCGTTCTCCAGAATGATGGTAGCTTGGCATTTTGGAGCGAATTCTGGAAATTTGAAAAATTAAATTAAGGCAATAGAGAAAACTCAGGAAGCGATGAAGAAAAACAGAAAAAAAAACAGAAGGAAATTGAGAGGAAATAGTTATCAGAGGGTCACAGAAGGCCTCAGGTTATCTGAGACCACTCGAGACGGTCATCGATCGGGAAGGGGGAACGAGGGAGGGAAGACGACCTCCCACGACAGAACAAAAAATGAATGAGACTGAGGGGTTTGTCATCCCCTCTGTATGACTGTGTGGTCTCCACATTGACTCCTGTATGAGGTCAGAGGGCATAGAGTGTTCTCGAAGAAATTCAAACTGTTCCTCTCTGGGAAACATTTGAGGGTTGTGTGGGCATCAGAGGATCTGAGAAAGTGTTTCAAGTTTCGAAAACAACCTGTCCGGAAACTGAATCGATTTCAATCTAATAAACATTTAAAGAACCCAGTACAACTTCGAATAACTCGGGACAACCTGTAACAATCGAAAAAGATCTGAAAAACCACTATATTCTAGTAAGGTATCTGCTTTTTATTTCTTCCGGTTTCAGGTTGTTCTTGAAACTTGAAAAATTCTAGAATGTTCTCTCAGACCCTCTGATACCCACACAACCCGCTAATGCTTTCCCAGAGGGGATCATTTGAATTTCTTCGAGAACACTCTATGACCTCTGACGTCATACAGGAGTCAAAGTGGAGACCACACAGTCATACAGAGGGGATGGTAGACCCCTCGGTCCTCATTCTTTTTTCTTTGCTCTGTCGTGGGAGGTTGTCTTCCTGTCCTCGTTTCCCTTTCCCAGTCGATGCTCGCTCCAAGTGGTCTCAGGTACTCTAAGGTCTTCTAAGACTCTCTGAGGATCATTTTCTCCCATTTTCCCTTCTGATTTCTCTTACATTCGCTTTCCGAGACCTATTCCAACGTCGTTTCGCTCTCTTCTTGCTCAAACTCTCCTATGACGTTTCTTATTTTCCAGACTTTGCTCAACAACCACCACCCGATCATGTCCATCAACAAGGATCACCAGAAACCGGAGGTCGTCCTCAATTCTGTTGAGGTAAGTGAAATAATAGAAATTCAGGCTCTGATTTGAGCTGTCTCAGAGTTATGCAATACTAAGTCAAGCTTAGGGGCAGGATTCTTTTGACTTTCAATGCTAAGACTAGCTTTGACTTAGGCGTGTTAATGCGTGCAGGAGTCTTAGTGATCAAAAACTTATAAGCACGTTTCAAAGGGCGAGTCAAGCGTTGTCTGAAAAAATTTAGGACCCTACTAGGTCGTTTGGGTCTAGTCCTTATGTCTAGTGACTGAGAAGAGATTCCAGCATATGGTTAAAACAATTTTGGGTTTGGCTATTACTAACACTGGCTCAACCCACACTCATTATTCCTATTTTCAGAACAACCACTCTCATCAGCTCTCCGATGAACAAAACGATCTCAAAGATGAAGTTCAGCGACTTCAGGCTGAAGCAACTTCATCTGATGCCAAATTGTCTGAAGCCCATGCCAAAATTGAAAGCCTAAAGACGCAATTAAAGGAAACGATTTCTTTGACTGCCCAGGCTCAGAGGGTTCATGCTGCATCTCAAGCTCTTCAAGAGTCTTTAGTCCGTGAGAAAGCTGCCTTCACGGACCAATTGAAGAGACAGGATGCTCATTATCAGGCTCAATACGATCAGTTTGTAGCCGAATGGAGGGCCATGGACAAAAAAAACATAGAGGGGGAACTCAGAGTTAGATTGTCTAACGAACTCGCTGCTAGGCAGATTAAATTTGGAGACCTCGAAACCTCAGTCTTGCAGAGAATGGCCATTGGACTGAATCAGATGGATAATTCTCAAAAGGTGCTATCAACAGCCGGTGTCAGTTTCAGTTCGAAGAAGAAATCGGTAGAGCAGGAAGCTCAAGCTGCTGAGGTTAAACCCCCAAAGAAGAAAAGACAAGTTTCGAAGGAGGAAACTCAGACTGCCAAGAAAAGAACAACTGATTAACTTTTTCTTTTTTTTTCAATTTTCATATTTCAAAAAAAAATAAATTTTGAATTTTTTTTTGTTTTGTTTTTTGTTTTTCAACTAGTGAAATTCGACTAAAATGGCTCCAGGTAACACGGTCACTTTTATCCAATATCAACTAAAATAGCACCACTATTACAAGCTGATCAATGACTTCAATTACAGTACCCGCAAGCACTCTTGAAGGTGTTGGAGGGGTTTTAACGCTGTCTTTAATTACCTTCCGCCATTTTAGACCTTAATCGGCAATTTTTCATCTCGAAAAAACTGGGGATGCTGAAGAAGAATCTCTCTTATTACAGAAAATTTTGTGTTTTTGTGGCCATCTTTACAGATCTTCAGTAGATTCAGAAAAAAAAATGATGAGAAACTATTTCAGGATGTATTTTTATATCTTGAAAAAGTACTAGGGTAAAGAGAGCTGCAGTGGGAGGGTTGTAGAGAAAATGTGTATCGAGAAACACTCTATGACCTCTGAGGTCATTCAGTGTGGAGACCACACAGTCATACAGAAGGGATAGTAAACCCCTCAGTCTCATTCATTCTCTCTCGTGGGAGGTCGTCTTCCCTTCCTCGTTTCCCCTTCCCAGTCGATGATCGTCTCAAGTGGTCTCAGGTACTTTAAGGCCTTCTAAAACTCTCTGAATATCATTTTCTCCCAGTTGTCTTTTGATTCTCACTCATTGTTCCCTCTATTATCACCTAAATGTTCCTTCTGAGGTTTTTTGAAACCATGTTCGACGTCGTTCCGCTATAATTCCGCCCAAAATCCTCTCTAAACTATCTAATTTTCCAGACTTTGCTCAAAAACCATCACCCAATCATGTCCAGCAACAAGGATTACCAAAAACAGGAGACCACCGTCAATTCTAGTGAAGTAAGTAAGAAAATAGAAATTCAGACCCTGGAAGTTCAGGCTCAGGTTAGCGTCTCCATATTGACTCCTGTATGACGTCAGAGGGCGTAGAGTGTTCTCGAAAAAATTCAAATGTTCTCCCCTGGGAACGCATTAGCGGATTTCGTTGGTATCAGAAGGTCTAAGCATGCAGTCTAGAGTATTTCAAGTTTCGAAAAGAACCTAAACCTGAGATACCGGAAACTGAACCAATTTCAGGCTAATCAAACATTAAAAAAGCCCATTACAATTTCTAATAACTCAGGACAACCCGTAATAATCTAAAAAGATCTGAAAAACCACAACTTTCTAGTAGGACATCTGCATTTTCCCTTTTCTCAGTCTTAGGTTGCATTCGAAACTTGAAATATTCTAGAATGTTCTCTCAGACCCTCTGATACCCACACAACCCGCTATTGTTTTCCCAGAGGGGAACATTTGAATTTCTTCGAGAACACTCTATGCCCTCTGACGTCACACAGGAGTCAATGTGGAGACCACACAGTCATACAGAAGGGATAGTAAATCCCTCAGTCTCATTCATTCTCTGTCGTGGGAGGTCGTCTTCCCTTCCTCGTTTCCCCTTCCCAGTCGATGATCGTCTCAAGTGGTCTCAGGTACTCTAAGGCCTTCTAAAACTCTCTGAGTATCATTTTCTTCCAATTCTTCTTTGATTTTCACTCATTGTTCCCTCTATTTTCACCTAAATGCCTCTTCTGAGGTTTTTTGAAACCATATTCGACGTCGTTCCGCTATAATTTTGCACAAAATTCTCTCTAAACTTTCCAATTTTCCAGACTTTGCTCAACAAACATCACCCAATCATGGCCACCGTCAATTCTAGTGAGGTGAGTAAATAAATAGAAATTCGGGCCCTGGAAATTTAGGCTCAGCTTAGCGTCTCCACATTGACTCTTGTATGACGTCAGAGGGCATAGAGTCTTCTCGAAGAAATTCAAACTGTTCCCCTCTGGGAAAACATTAGCGGGTTCTGTGGGTAGCATTGGGTCTGAGAGCATTCTAGAGTATATCAAGTTTCAAAAACAACTTAGGCCTGAGAACTGAACCAATTTCAATCTAATTAAACATTAAAAAAGCCCATTACAGTTTCTAATAACTCAGGACAACCTGTAACAACCTAAAAAAAATCTGGAAAACCACAATATTCTAGTAAGCTATCTGCGTTTTCATTTTTTCCGGTCTTAGAATGTTTTCCAAATTTTAAATTTTATTGAATGTTCTCTCAGACACTCTGATACCCACATAACCCGCCAATGTTTTCCCAGAGGGAAACAATTTGAATTTCTTCGAGAACAGTCTATACCCTCTGACGTCACACAGGAGTCAAAGTGGAGACCACACAGTCATACAGAGGGGATGACAGACCTTCAGTTTCATTCTTTCTTTTTCGCTCTGTCGTGGGAGGTCGTCTTCCCTTCCCAATCTCTGACCGTCTCAAGTAGTCTCAGGTACTTTGAGGCCTTCTAAGACTCTCTGAGGATTATTTCCATCCATTTTCCCTTCCTATTTCTCTTAAATTTGCCTTCCGAGGCCATTTTCAACGTCTTTTCGATGCATTCTCGCTCAAACCCTTCTCTAATGTTTCTTATTTTCCAGACTTTGCTCAACAAACAATACCCAATCATGTCCATCAACAAGGATCACCAGAAACCGGAGGCCGTCCACGATTCTATTGAGGTAAGTGAAATAATAGAAATTCAAGCTCGAATTTGAGCTGTCTCAGAATTATGCGATACTAAGTTAGGCTTAGGGGCAGGATACCTTTGACTTTCAATGCTGAGACTAGCTTTCACTTAGTCTGACTTGCTCTCAGACAATATTAGCCTCATGCGGGATAATGGGTGTAGGTGTCTTAGTGATCGAAAACTGATAAATTTCTTCAAACAGCGATTCAGGCGCTGTCTGAAAACATTTAGGACCTTACTAGTCCTTATATCTAATGACTATGACGGAATTACAGCATATGCTTAGAACAATTTTGGTTTAGACACTTATTAACACTGGTTCAAACCCACACTCATTATACCTTTTTTCAGACCAACCATTCTCATCAGCTCACCCAGCCAACCCGTCTACCTGAAGCCACATTGTCTGAAGCCCATGCAAAAATTCAAAAACTAGAGGTGCAATTGAAGGAAACTGAAGAGCACCTGATCAAGGCTCAGGTCAATCAGAAAGTTTCGGAGGCCCTTAACTTTTTGTATGATGCTAAGTTAAAAAACATGCAGGCCCAGATCGACGAGTTTGATAATCTGACTACCCAAGCTCAAGAGTTTTTCGGGAAAATCTGGAGAGAATTTGAGACTCAGTCTAAGAATAAACTGAATGAGTCAGAGGCTCTTAGAATCCAAGGCTTGGAGGACTTGAAGGCCTGTCGCTCAGAGTTTCAGTGCTACAAAGGTCAGTCTGAAAAGCAGATTGAGGAGCTTGAGATTGCTAGGGTCAAGGCTCACCAGGTCTTGATTGCTCAAAAAACTCGTTGCTCGGACCTGGAAAGTCAGATGATTAGTTTGACTGTCCAGGCTCAGAGGACTCATGCTGAATCTGAGGAACTCAGAATCCAAGCCTTGGAGGACTTGAAGGCATGTCGCTCAGAGTTTCAGTGCTACAAGACTCAGACTGAGAAGCAAATTGAGGAACTTGAGAACACTAGGGTCAAGGCTCACCAGGTCTTGGTTGCTCAACGAACTCGTTGCTCGGAATTAGAGAGTCAGATGATTTGTTTGACTGCTCGGGCTCAGAGGGCTCATGCTGCATCTCAAGCCATCCAACAGTCTTTAGATCGCGAGAGAGCTGCCTTCAAGGATCGATTGAAGAAACAGCTAGCCTTTTTCAAGGCTCAACACGTTGAGTTCCTTGCCGAATGGGAGGCCACAGACAAGAGAGTCAAGCAGGAGCTCATAGATGAATTGGTTCAGGCCGTTGCTGCTCTCCCGATAGAACCTGAAGTCCCCAAGACCTTACTCTTGCAAGCACAGGCTCAACCTGCTGAGACTGGGTCCCCAAAAAAGCGCGGACAAGCACCGAAGATGGAGACTCAGACGGCCAAGAAAAGAAGAATTGAATGAATTGTATTTTTTTAATTTTTCAAAAAAATTAATAAATTTTGATTTCTTTTGTTTTGTTTTCTATTTTTCATTTAGTAAAATCGGGCTGAAGTAACCCTATACTACAGTAACACGGCCAATTTTTATTATTTTAGTACCCCCAAGCACTAGTTTTCAAATTTTTTGAATTTGGGTCACACAATAAGAATTTTTGTCAAAACAACTACCATATCTCAGTTAGTTGAACTCCATTTCTAATGAAATCTACAACAATCGACTCAGCATTTCAAAATGATTCAGACAACGGGGTTTCGTAGCATTCATCTCAATTGTTGTGCCCTTCGTAGTTACTCGTCCTTTTCAAAGGGGATCTAGGAGTTCTGAAGCTGTCTCAGATTGCCTTTGACCATTTTAGGTTTTAATCGGCGGTTTTTGACCGATTTCAGGTAACTTTAGGCTATTTCACTATGTATTAGGCCATTTTGCTTTTTCTTGTTGCCTCAGACGTTCAAGGACTATCCACACTGTTTTAGTAGGTTTCAGTTATTTCGAGGTTCTCTGCGATGTTTTCTAGGGCTTTCTCTGCTTATTTTCAGGTTCATTTTCGTAAAGATATGCTATGAAACATGGATATAGAGCTGAGTTTCCACAATAGAAAACTCATAAATTCAAAGAAACAATAACGTTCTCAACCATGAAAATATGATCATCCATTTTACGCCACCATCCAGTCTTATCTGATTCCGAGTTTATCGCTTCTGAAAACAGAAGCGAAAATATTCAAAATTGACCGAGAACTGGCAGGGGATGTAGAAGGCGAATAGAAAAGGCTCGAAGACCCTCTGCTACTCATAAACCCGCTAATGTTTTCCCAGAGGGGAACATTTTGAATTCCTTCGAGAACACTCTAGGCCCTCTGACGTCATACAGGAGTCAAAGTGGAGACCACACAGTCATATAGAGTGGATGATAGACCCCTCAGTCTCATTCATTCTCTCTTTTTGATCTGTCGTGGAAGATCGTCTTCCCTCCCTCGTTTCCCCTCCGCGATGACCGTCTCAAGTGGTCTCAGGTACTCTGAGGCCTCCTAAGACTCTCTGAGAATCTTTTCCACCGATTTCTTTATGTTTTTGACCCATGTTTCTTCTATTTCCCATACATTTGCCGTCTGAAATTTCTCTCTCGCTCAAACTCCCATCTAATCTTTCTAATTTTCCAGACTTTGCTCAACAACCATCACACAACCATGTCCATCAACAACGATAACCGAAACTCGGAGGCCATCGTAAATTCTAGTGAGGTAAGTAAGGAGAATAGAAGTTCAGGACCAGGTTTTAACTTTCTTAGGCTTAGGCGATATTAAATTTGGCTTAGATTAAGGAAACTTCAGACTTCCGATGCTAAGGCTAGCTTTCGCTTAGTCTTCCTTGCGCTTAGACTACGTTAGGCTGAGGCGTGATAACAGGTGTTGGAGTCTTTGCTACCGAAAACCGATCAATACTTCCCAAGGACGAGATATGCTAATTTCTAGGCTGGCTCAAGCAGTTTCGGATCCTACTAGGTCGCTTAAAGAAGGCCTGACACTAAAAAAAAGTAGGTGAGATTTTTACATCATCGGATAGAGCTCGCCGAGTTCCATCGAAAAGTCTCTTATCATTTTTTACAAAAATCACTTTCAGGTCACTTTTTGGGGCCTAGAATGGGGAACCTTCGCTTTTGAAATAGATCCTTTGCTTGAGGAGTACTCTTCAGGTACTAGCTCCTAACTTTTGAAGGAGGAATTTTCATAAAAAATGGTCAACTGCAAAGTTGTTTCACATGTAATTTGTAACAACTCTTCAGCGAATCATTTTTTGATTCCATGGCTAGCTTTTGAGATATGAGCCTCAGAGAGAGAGAAAGAAAGATATGAGCCTGAATCTCAAGCGAAGGTTCCCCATTCTAGGCCCCAAAACGTGACCTAAAAGGGATTTTCGTAGAAAATGGTAAAATACTTTTTGATGTAACTCGGCGAGTTCTATCCGATGATGTAAAAATCTCACCTACTTTTTTTAGTGTCAGGCCTCCTTTAAGTCTAATCTTTCTGTCTAAGTAGTGACTGAGACGGGATTGGTCCAACTTATGCTCAGAACAATTTCGGGTTAGACACTTACTATTGTGAATACGGCGGTGTTTGGGGTTAGAAACACGATGGCCGTGGCCGACAGTGTTTACATTAAGGCGGCCACCCTCCAGAGTTAAGAAAAAAAGGGCCTCCGTTTTCTCCCGCCTTCTTGCAATTTTCTTGAGTTTCGCTTTAATTTTTCTAGTTTTTTGATTTCTTTATTTTTTATTACCATTTCTACATTTTTTCAGAACAAAAGTCGATTAGAAAATTTTAAAAAATGTATTGTCCCAAGTTTTCTGTTTGCTTTTGTGCTAAATATATGTAAAAATGGAAAAAAAAATTGAATCGAAAAATTAAAGGCGAAACTCGAGAAAATTGCCATAAATTGAGAGAGATCGGAGAACCCTATTTTCTTAATCCTGGAGGGTGGCTGCATGAATGCAAACGGCCCCGTCCCCATCCCCAAACACCGCCGTATTCACAATAATAAAGGCTTGAACCCCAATCACTGTTACCCATTTTCAGATGAACCACATACAACAGCTCAACGATGAACGAAATGATCTCAAGACTCAAAATGAGCAACTTCAAGCTAAAGCAGCTTTATCTGAAGCCCAAATGTCTGAAGCCCAGGCCCGAATCCAAAAGTTGGAAACACAATTGAAGGAGGCTAAGGAGCTCATGATGGAGCCATCTCACCCTCTTTCATCAAGTCTTCTATTGCCACGAGTTTCTGCTTGCATGCCGTAAGTCTTGACATTTTTAAAAAAGTATCCGATCAAACGACAACAACACCGCATTTTCAAAAAAACTGATCGATTTTGGTTGTGGCGTTGCATGTTGAATCAAATTTTTTACAAGAGCCTGACGTATCTTGATTTGAAGCTAAGATTTTTTAATCGTAAAAAATGGACGAGAAAGATTGTTGTTCAAAAATTTTTGAAAAAAAAACTTTGTGCCAAAATCATAGTCCCCCCAGAAAAAGGGAATAATTCAAAACCTCCTGGAGAATTCGAACCCGGACGGATTACTAACCAGCGCACCAACCACTGCACCACAGACTCTTCTCTTGTCAACGCTTTGGAAGTAACCAAACTAGGCTGCGAGTGACTGGCATGAGAGCGCCTGTTGGGCATAGTTTTCTGATTTACGCTATTTCCTCGGCAGCCACTGGGAGTTTTCTTGCCAAATTTCCTATGAGGGTCCCAATGGACCATATATTTGAATAGAGCTTTGATACGTGCTAAAAACATTATAATTTCAGATCATCAATTTTTTCTGAGCTTGAAAAGGAACTGGATCAACAATACGAGTCTATTTTTGAGAGAACTCATCAAGTGGAATGCGAATCTTCGGAAGTTGTTCTCATCAAAACTTATTGGAAATCTAAAGTCGCCAAACTGGAGCAAAAACTGAAAACTCAAGAGGAGGTTATGGCGAACTCCCACGAAATGACCGAAAACATGAAAAAGGAAATGATTGAAATGAAGAAGGAACGAAATGCTTGCTTGGAGGAAAACAAGAATCTTAATGATGCTATGGAGAAGAAGATCAAGGCAAACAGAAATTTGGTTGAGCAAGTGACCAACTTGACCACAAAGCATACTGCGGAGTATTCTACTTTCCAAAAAACAAATGAGACTAAGAACAATAAGATAATGAGTTTAGAAAGAACAATCGAGGATCAAGCTGCACGAATCAAAGACCTTCAACAATTGGAGCATCTTTCCCATAAAAATTTGAAACTTCTGAAAAAAGAGCACGAAGATATCATTTATCGCAAGGATTCAGAACTCCGGAACTCCGAACTTCGTGAAGAACAATCATTGGGAGAAATTAAGGCTTACAAGGAACAATTAAACGAGACTGCGAAAACATTGATCTTTTCCCTATCAAAACTTGACAAAACTCAGGACAATTACACAAAATCACTAAATGAAAACGCCGAGCATTTGAAGGAAAAACGGGAGCTGTTGGAGGAAAACCAGGAGCTGTTGAAGAAAAGCAAGGAGCTGTTGGAGAAAAACAATCAGCTGTTGAAGGAGCGCGAGCAGGCCAAACAATTGAATACTTTGCTGAAGAAGAAATTGTTAGAGGAGAGAGAGAATAACCAGAAGAAATCGGAAAATGGAAAATAACTGGATTTTTTCATCCATTTCAGTCTTTATAAAAGTATTAATTTCTCAAGTATGTTTCATTTAATACACTTATTCTGAATAAAGTGAAATTCATTTCAATATTATTAAGTAGGCATAAATAAAAGTCAACAACAGCAAAGTTGCTCACGAACAAATTTGGAGCATTTATCTAATTGACAATATTCTCAGATCATTTATCTTGGCTTTTTTCAAACTTAACCCATTTTCAAGATATGCGCCTTTTTAGAAATGCGCCACATGAGAGCGTACCATTTCGAATAAAGGCTTAAGAGCATCACACCAACGATCATTCTTATATATAAAACGCAAGAGAATTTTGTCCGGATGTCCGGATGTCCGCCACATGGGAAGAAATAGGAAGTTCGCGAGCAAAACTTGAACTTGGGACCTTTTGAACGATATTCACGTGTTTTCCCTACTGCCCCAAACCCGCACAAATTTTATGGAGCAAAAAGAAATTGATAAAAGAAAGCTCACGTGAACACGTCGAATGAATTGAACTTTTGTAAAAATGCCATTTATAGTGAGCGGCGTAGCCGCGAACAGTCCAGACTGCAAATGTGCCGGAGGCTCAGGGGCAGTCTGGTTAAGAATAAATTCGAACATTCAAACTCCCTATAAAAGAGCGCAGCGACAAACAAAAGGAAGTGGCCGCTGTTATGCGGAGCGACGGACTAGTTCTTCACCTATCAGAGGGAGACCTATACCTCGAAATACGTTGTCCCAAATCAAACACGGTCAACTACAAATTTGCCATTTTCCAAAATTTCACTTCTTTTAAAAAATAATGGTCACCATGTTGAACACTTTCTGTTTGTTTAGAAAGTATATATGTACAGATTTTGTGTCGTACTTCACTTCGGAAATTTCAAGCTCTAAAACCAATTCTTTTCGGAGGATGTCAAAAACTGCTGAACCACCACACGATTAGAAAGCGGATACCAATTTTGGAGAGAGAGAGAGAGAGAGAGAGAACTTATCAACATATATCGATTTTGAAGTGCTAATGAAGTCAAGAAAGATGTTATGGGCATAAAACACGAAGCAAACGTTTGGATCTGTGAGAAAAACAAAATTGGATTTTCAGAACTAAGTTATGAGCATCATCATTATTTAAAGTTATTTCAGAGAAAAAACTAATAAACTGCGTAAAAAAATTATAAAAGGGACGAGGAAACATAATTAGTAGTAAGGAAGAATGATCATGAGAGTATAAAGGAGGAAAAAGAAAAGAAGACGACCACTAAAAAATCAGAAACAATTCAGGGTGAGATTTAACTTGTATCTCATGTAGCTCATATTGTTCTTTCACGTTGGCTTTCTTGTCTCCTCGTCATCTGTATCGGTGTCCCAGCCATCTGAAAAAAGTGATAACCAACATGTAAAGGCCTAACTGTTCTAAAACTACTCACCGATTTTCTCGTAGACATAAGGCTTGTATTCATCATCATTGTGGTTGTTGCAACTGTTTGAGTCTTCACTTCCATGATTTTCTCTCGATTGGGACTCATACGGGGTGTCCGACGACTTGCGGTAGAATCCGTCGGGACGTTCTGGGCTCCGAGACCATGCTGATTTATTCTGGAGTTTCTGGGGAGTGGCCCAGGGAGATCTCATTGGCGATGATGATGACGAATGATTGCTGGACAAGGAACAAGCAGAGTAATCCTTACGATTGATCCTCGTAGACTTTTCTTTTCGGAATCGTTGTTTTTGTGCACGGTTGGAGAGTTTTCTGTATTTTGGATTGGGATCGGTGTTTCGAGATTCTGAAAACTACAAATTAACGAAGGTTATCGGGCGACTTACCTCAGTCATTATTCCTTCTGTTTCGTTTTTTGGTTTCTCCACGAATCTTTTTTACGTCTCCTCCTTTTCGACTATCTCTACGTCCTTCAGAATGATGGTAGCTTGGCATTTTGGTACAAGTTCTGAAACTTCGAAAATTTAAATTAAAACGATTGAGAAAAATCAGAGAGCTTTGAAGAAGAAGAAAGATGAATTGAGTTATCAAGAAAGCGAGGAATAGTACCAAAAGAAAAACTCGATGAAAAATTGTATCTCAGACACCCTAAAAGAATAGAAGGGGAGGGACGTCAATAGCTCAAAATGAATAAGAATGGCAGGTGTCTTTAAATGGTGGCAGAGGTCAGAAGGTTTGTAGGTCAAAGATTGTAAGAAAGCAGGTGCGCAAGGCAATAAAGATCTTTATCTTACTACATAAATAGCGAAAGGAGCAGGTGGGAGAGGGGATGGGAAAGCGAAAGTTAGGCATTTGAAAGCATCAGAAGCAAATCTAGGAGAATAAGTGGTAAAATGGAACTAAGCCAAAGTAATAAAGGGTGGAAAGTGGCTTTCGAAAACGCCAGACGGTCTGAAAGTATCTGAGACAACCTGAAATGGTCATTGGCTGAGGAAAAGACGACAAGACACAACAGAGCAAAAGGAAAGAATGGCTGAGAAGTCCTCCATTGATATCACCTCTGAACGTCAGACTGTGTGGTCTCCACATTGAACCCTGTATGACGTCAGATGGCATAGAGTATTCACGAAGAAATTCAAAATGTTCCCTATGGGAAAACAACAGCGGGTGTTGTGGGCATCAAAGAATCTAAGAAAGTATTTCAAGTTTCGGAAAAATCCTAATTCCGGAAACGGAAGCGATTTCAATCTAATTAAACATTTAAAAACCCCAGTACAACTTCGAATAACTCGAGACAACCTGAAACAATCTAAAAAAATCTGGAAAAACAAAATCTTCTAGTAGGATATCTGCTTTTCCAGTTCTTCCGGTCTTAGGTTGTTTTCGAAACTCGAAATATTCTGGAATGTTTTCCCAGACTCTCTGATACCCACACAACCCGTTAATGTTTTCTCAAAGGGGAACTGTTTGAATTTCTTCGAGAACACTCTACGCCCTCTGACGTCATGCAGGAGTCAAAGTGGAGACCACACAGTCATACAGAGGGGATTGTAGACCCCTCAGTCCTCATTCTTTTTCGGTCTGTCGTGGAAGGTCGCCTTCCCTTCCTCGTTTCCTTTTCCCAGTCGATGATCGTCTCAAAAGGTCTCGGAATCATTTCCATACTATTTCCTTCTGTTTTCCACCCATGTTCCATATAATTTTCCCTACCTTTGCCTCCTGACATTTTCTTAGACAAAATTCATGGTCGTTTCCTTGAATATCCGACCCTTATTTTTCCCTATCTTTCCGTCCAATAATATAAAGAGATCTGAAAAACCACAAAATTCTAGTTAGATTCCTGTATTTTCACTTTTTTCAGTCTTAGGTTGTTTTCGAAACTTTGAATACTCTAGAATGTTCTTTCAGACCCTCTGATACCCACACAACCCTCTATTGTTTTCCCATAGAGAAACATTTGAATTTCTTCGAGAACAGTCTATACCCTCTGACGTCATACAGGAGTCAAAGTGGAGTCCACACAGTCATACAGAGGGGATGGTTGACCCCTCAATCTCATTCTTTTTTTCTTTGCTCTGTCGTGGGAGGTCGTCTTCCTTCCCTCGTTCCCCCTTCCCGATCGATAACCGTCTCGAGTGGCCTCATATAACTTGAGGCCTTCTACGACCCTCTGAGTTTTACACACATTTTCTCTTTCAATTTCCCCTACATTCACCTCCTGAGGCAATTTTAAACGTCGTTCCGCTTCATTCTCTCTTAAACTCTCCTCTAATGTTTCTTATTTTTCAGACTTTGCTCAACAACTATCATCCGACTATGTTCAACAACAAGAATTACCAAAGACAGGAGGCAATCGTCAATTCTAGTGCGGTAAGTGAGAAAAATGGGAACTTGGACTTAGGTTTGGCATGTCTTAGGCTTTGGCTATACTAATTTGGAATTAGGCTACCTTAGATTTTCAATTCTAAAACTGTCATTAGTTTAGGCTTTCTTGCGCTTAGACTACGATTGGCTCAGGCAGGTTGATAGTTGTAGGAGTCTTTGTGACCAAAAACCGATAAGTATTCTCCAAGGACGAGTTAGATTTATCTTTTGGCTGACTCAGGCAAATTGAGACCCTACTAGAACGTTTGCGCCTAAGCCTTATGCCCAAGTAGTGACTAAGACAGGATAGGTCCAACTTACGCTCAGAACAATTTTGAGTTAGACACTTACTAACACAGGCTTAAACCCCCAATTATTTAAACCTATTTTCAGAAGAACCACATTCAACACCTCACCAATGAACGCAACGATTTGAAGGCTCAGGTCCAGCGACTTCAGGCTGACGCAGCTCTATCTGAAGCGAAATTGTCTAATGCCCATGCCGAAATTCATAAACTAGAGACGCAATTGAAAGAATCTGGAGAGCAACTAATCAAGGCTCAGGTCAATCAGAAAGTTTCGGAGGCCCTTAACTTTTTGTATGACGCTAAGTTAAAAAACATGCAGGCCCAGATCGACGAGTTTGATACTCTTACGACACAAGCTCAGGAGTTTTTCGGCAAAATCTGGAGAGAATTTGAGACTCAGTCTCAGAATAAACTCAATGAATCAGAAGGCCGCAGAATCCA
Source organism: Caenorhabditis brenneri (assembly GCA_000143925.2). Classification (NCBI taxonomy): domain Eukaryota; kingdom Metazoa; phylum Nematoda; class Chromadorea; order Rhabditida; family Rhabditidae; genus Caenorhabditis; species Caenorhabditis brenneri. The sequence continues at coordinate 61,524 of GL379998.1, forward strand.
AGCCTTGGAGGATTTGAAGGCTTGTCGCTCAGAGTTTGAGTCCTACAAAACACAGACTGAGAAGCAGTTTGAGGAGCTTGAAAATGCTAGAGTCAAGGCTCACCAGGTCTTGATTGCACAACAGACTCGTTGCTCGGACCTGGAAAGTCAGATGATTAGTTTGACTGTCCAGGCTCAGAGGGCTCATGCTGAATCTGAGGGACTCAGAATCCAAGCCTTGGAGGATTTGAAGGCATGTTGCTCAGAGTTTCAGTGCTACAAGACTCAGACTGAGAAGCAAATTGAGGAGCTTGAGAATTCTAGGGTCAAGGCTCACCAGGTCTTGATTGCTCATCAAACTCGTTGCTCGGAATTAGAAAGTCAGATGATTTGTATGACTGCCCAGGCTCAGAGGGCTCATGCTGCATCTCAAGCCATTCAACATTCCGTAGACCGCGAGAAAGCTGCCTTCAAGGACCGATTGAAGAAACAGCTAGCCTTTTTCAAGTCTCAACATGTTGAGTTCCTTGCCGAATGGGAGGCCACAGACAAGAGAGTCAAGCAGGCGCTCATAGATGAATTGGTTGAAGCCGTTGCTGCTCTTCCGATTGAACCTGAAGTCCCCAAGACCCCACTCTTGCAAGGAGAGGCTCAAGCTGCTGATGCTCAGGCCTCAAAGAAGCGAGGACAAGCACCGATGAAGGAGCCTCAGGCTGCCAAGAAAAGAAGAACTGTTTGAATTGGTTTTTTTTTCATTTTTCAAAAAAGTTGATAAATTTTGATTTGTTTTGTTTTCTGTTTTTCATTTAGTAAAATCGGGCTGGAATAACCCTATACTACAGTAACACGGCCAATTTTTGTTATTTTAGAACCCCCAAGCACTCGTTTTGAAATTTATTTGGGTCACACAATAAGAATTTCAAATGAAACTGATGCTCAGGCCTCAAAGAAGCGAGGACAAGCACAGAAGACGAATCCTCAGACTGCCAAGAAAAGAAGAACTGATTGAATTGTTTTTTTCCCGCTTTTCATATTCCAAAAATTAATAAATTTTGAATTTTTTTTTGTTTTGTTTCTTGTTTTTCAACTAGTTAAATCAGGTTGATATGGCCTCATAGTAGAATAACACGGTCAGTTTCGATCCAAGTTTCATAAAAATAGCACCACTAGAAGGAGCTCGTCAAGAGCTTGAATTCGAGTACCGGCAAGCACTAGTTTCGAAAATTTCTGAATTCGGGTCCATCTAAAAGAGCTTTCGTTGAAACAACTACCATATCCCTGTTGGTCTATCTCCATTCTCAATAAAATCTACAACATTTGATCCAGCTCGTCCAGATGGTTCATATACCGAAAGATTTATTTATTTGTATTTTTTTTCTTCGTGTATTTATTTCTTCTGTATGCGTCTGTTCTACCCATGCTTCTGAAACTCTTTTTTCATTCAATAGAAAAACTTCAACATGCTCAGGAATTGTGATTCAAATGACTATCAACTTGTTGATGAAGAATGTGTTTATTTACGTCTAATAAATAATATTGAAATGAATTCCACTGTATTAAGCTTGAGTGTATTGAATGAAAATCATTTGAGCGATAAGAATTTCCAAAGATTGGAACGGATGAAAAAAAATCCGTTTATTCTCCATTTTCCGGTTTCTTCAGGTTATTTCCTCTCTCTTCTAGCAATTTCTTCTTCAGCAAAGTAATGAGTTCTGTGGACTGCTCGCGCTCCTTCAACAACTTCTTATTTTCTTCAAACAGCTCCTCGTTTTTCTTCAACAGCTCCTGGTTTTCCTCAAAATTCTTACAGTTTTCATTGATTGATTTCAAGAGATTCATCCGAGTTTCGTGAAGTTCCGATTTGTTCGACTTTAATTGTTCCTTGTAATCCTCAATTTCTCCCAATGATTGTTCTTCACGAAGTTCGGAATTCCGGAGTTCTGAATCCTTGCGATGAACGATTTCTTGGTGCTCCTTTTTCAGTTGTTTCATATTTTTAATGGAAAGGTGCTCTATTTGTTGCAGGGATTTGATTCGTCCAGCTTGATCCTCGATTGTTCGTTCCAAACTCATTATCTTATTGTTCTTGGTCTCATTTGTTTTTTGGAAAGTAGAATACTCCGCGGTATGCTTTGTCTCCAAGTTGTGAACTTGTTCAACCAAGTTTCTGTTTGCCTTGATCTTCTTCTCTAGCGCATCATTTAGATTCTTGATTTCCTCCAAGCAGTTGTCTCGTTCTGTCCTCATTTCAATCATTTCCTTCTTCATTTTTTCGGTCATCTGGTTGGAGTTTGCCATCTCCTGAATCTTCAGGTTTTGCTCCAGCTTGGTCATTTTCGACTTCCAATAATTTTTAATTAGAAGAACTTCCGTAGTTTCGAACTCCTGTTGAAGAGTTTTCTCAAAGAGAGACTCGTATTGTTGATCCAGTTTCTTTTCGAGCTCAGAAGATATTGAAGATCTGAAATAAGAATGGTTGTTTCGGTGAGGCCATTGGTTCATTTTTCAGACAGAGTGAATTTTTTGTCGTAATGTAAAAGTTTTCAAAACTGGATTTTGTCAATTCTAATCCGACAACATCTTGAAAAATAGTGGGATTCAAAAATTTTTGAACCTTTTTTTGAAATATTTGAATTTTTTTTTGAACTTCAACATTTTTTGAATGAAAATTCTCTCTGTAAAAGTTAATTGTTGCCAAATTCCGATAACTTGACGGCCGCAATGACTACAATATAAACTTAACTTCTACCGTAAGTTATATCGAATTTCATTAACTTCCATAAATTTTCAGCGATTTTTCAGCTTCTTTATGAGAAAAACAATAAATACTTGTTGAAAATTGATGGAAACTAATGAAATTCGATACATCTTGCGGTAAAAATCAAATTTCTACGTTAGAATTCGCGGTAGGATACCGTGGCTGGCCGTCGAGTTGTCAGATTGTCGTCTTGAACTGATTTTAACAGAAATCATCATAATAAAACCTTTAAAAAACCCAAAACTACTGTTCTTATGCTCAATACCGCCGGAGCACAAAAATAGGGTTTTTTTTTGATTTTTCAAAATTCGCGGTAATTTTCCGAGCCGACCGGGTTGGGCCGGTGAAATTGGTGTTTCGGCCCGGCCCGGCCCTTCACAAGTATGTTTCTCAGCCATCTTTCACGATATCGGAGGTTTTAAAGTGAATTTCACAACTTACGAGGTGCAAGCAGAAACTGGTGGCAAAAGAAGACTTGTTGAGAGAGGGTGAGACTGGCTTTGAAATGACCGTGGTTGGCTGGTTGAGAGTACACGATTCGAGCTGTAGGTGCTCCAGGGTTGAAGCTGGCTTCCAGAAGAGGAAAAGATCTTCTCAAGATCTTTTTGGAGCTGAGTGGCCAGTGGTTCAGAAGTTGAAGGTTGGTCTGAAAAAAGTCAGCATAAAATTCTTAACACTAGGAACTGGATGGACCGTTGCCCGACGGTTAAATACAGATCTTGAAGGAGTAAATAAAGTGCATGGGAGCATGGGTGTCTAGGGCTGGTTACGCTCCTTCTGGCGCATCAGGGATAGTTTGCAAGTATCATCTGTTTAAAAACGTTTGCAAGTTTTTTGAAGGAAAAAAAAACTCTGAATATGAATCTGATTTTTTAAAATTGAATACTAGAATTTTTCTGCCGGAAAGCGTCGTTTTCAATGACAAAACTGTTCATTTCGATGCGAAATTGGAAAGTTTGTTTAATTCTGGGAAGCCCAAAACGCTCGAACCCTAGACCTTACATGCTAAGAATGGTCCTATATCAAAAACCACTGAAGTTGGAAAAAAGTGATCAACTGAAGATCAATAGAGCATACAATTGTCTACATTTTGTAGTACATGACATTTTTCCAGCTATCA
>GL379998.1:72261-85399 GCA_000143925.2 Caenorhabditis brenneri
TTGGTTTTACTTCACTATCGATGACTTCGGGCGTTTCATTAAAGATTATAAGATTTTGATGCTCTCAAGATCCGAAACGGTCGATTCATTCCCAACTTCAAACATCCCGATTCGATTGTTTGAGAATGACCAGGAAAAAGTAGTCATGTCACATGAGTTGCTACATGCTATCAAAACCGAAAAACTTGACGTTTCCGGATTTGAAGATAAGATTCTGGCAATGCCAAAACTATCTGCAATGAGCTTCCGTGAAGTGTTCGAGACGATTCCAAGTAACATCTTCAAAATGTTGGAGTTCATCAGAATTCCAATGAGTGAGGTACCAAAAGAACTGCCTATATATCCAACAATTGATGGCAGTTGTTGTTTGAGTCCATGGCAGTTCCTGGCGATGATACTCGGTGATGCAATCCTTTTCAAGAAACTTTTCCAAGGTTTGAAGAAACATCAAGAGTCACATATCATGGAAACGTTTCACGATATTTTGGTAGACACTCTTTGCCAAGGAAATTATTTTGTTAGCTTTGAAAAATACGAAGAAACAAAATTGTTCCTTGGAACTTGGTTCAAGAAAAACTTCCCATCTCCAAATCAAAAAGAGATTTCGAAAGTTAACAAAAATGGATTCACTAACAAAGACATCAAAAATCAAGTGGAACGATTAGAGCTTGCTGAAATCTTCCCTGGCATTGGGGAATTCGTTCTCAAAAGGCCAGTGAATCAACAAGTCTATGGATGTGCGTATGAAGCAACAAAACAAATGCTTCAGGTCATACAGGATACACAGCTCTCCTACATTTTTAGCAGTCTATCACCACAACTTATCACCATTTTTCATGAACGGAAGTGGTGTGTTAAATTTTTATCGAATCGTTGTCCACTTTGTTCTCAAACAAAAAGTAACGAACCATCCGTGAAGACAGCAAAAGATTCCGATGTCTCTGTTGAAAGGCAAGCAGATGAAGAGGAAGAGAGCTTCAATGAGACTGTTGTCACTTCTTCAGACACCGCAAGTTCAGGTGAGGCTGTGGAGACGTCCTCTACTGAAAAATCAGATAACCTTAAACCTGAAACCCTTGCTTCTTTAACAACCCTTGAGACAGTTGCACTGGAAAAACAAAAACCAGTTCAAAAACCGGAAACAACAAAGAAGAAAATGGAGAAGTCGGCTGTAAAACCTGAAGTAAAAGAATCGCAAGCCTGTCCAAAATGTATTCGTGCCAGTGAGTACACAAGAACGGCAAACGAAAAACTCAGATTATCGAAAATTGAAGTGAAGCACTTGAAGAAAGAATTATCCGTAGTTGAGTTGGCATTGGAAGAGAAAAATGAACGAATTCGAATTTTGGAAGAGTGAGTTAAACATTTTCTATACTTTTCATTCAAAGTTTTTTTTTCAGGAAACTTCAAGAGAAGGAGCAGCAAATGAATCTCAAGAGTTCAGAAGTGGAGACTCTGAACATCAAGAAGCAAGAAATAGAGCAGAAAAACAAGCGGAATGAGAGGTTGATTGCAACATTCTCCGAAGTGATTTCTAAAAAAGATTTGGCAATCAAGTCATTGCAATCTCAAAACATTGAGAAGGACAAATTGATCGAAGATTTGACATCCGAAAAATCGAAAGCCATTCCATCGAGATCTACTGAAGAATCTGAAAAAGTTGACTCTCTTCTGACAAATCTTCTGGAAACAAAAACGATTTTGTCAAAAGAGGATCCAATCAAGAAGTCCGGTCTCATCTGTGAGGAGTTGATTGCCAAAACGGATTCCGAAGTCACTCAACAAATGGTGAAGTATGAAACTAAAGTTTTTCAACTTCAAGTTTCTTCCTATATCCAAACTGTAGAGAACAACATGCAGTTGATCCAGGGGAACATGACAATCAAGGTTGATCAGATTCCACAAGTTCCCGACTTCCCTGAATTCTCAGAAGAATTCAAAAATGTTCACAAATCAATATTGAAGAAAGATGTGCTGTTTCTCTGCAGAAAACTCCTAAAACTCACTGATGAAATCGCTGACATGGAATGTGTCATCTGCATAAATGAAATGGAAAGTCATGATGGTACAACCAAGTGTGCCCATTGCAAAAGGAGGTACCACAACCATTGCATCAGGAGTTGGTTGAAAAAGAAGAGCATTTGTCCAACATGTAAACACGGAATGGTCGACGAACAGGAGTTCCCAGCGTTGTAATAACTGTTTTTCTCGCAAGTAATTCATTTCATTCCGTTTTTTTTTTCAATAAAATAAATCTTAATTTTCATAAGAAGTTTTTTAAGAAATCCATCGGAAGAAAAAAAAATACCGCGCAAAATTTGGGACAATTTCTCTATACCTAGCTTTCTCAACCGTAAGTCACCCGAAAATAATTTTTCACTTTTACTATACATTTTTCATTTCGACTCGCTATTTCGTCATGATAATAAAAACCTTTCACAATTTCCTTATCAAGCCATTGCAATGGTGATGTTTACTCGTGTGTCACAATCAAACAAAAAAAGTGATAAGACTTCACCCGCCGATACAGCCTGCAAATATGAATTGTGACTATAGTCGTTTTGTTTCATTTTAACATTTTTATTTCCAATGAATTCATAGCAGCAGGTCTTTTAATATATTATTTCTATTTTTGTATTTGGTGAGTACAGAATTTTGTGCTGTATTTTGTCAAACAGCAGTTCCGGGTTTTCAGGTATACTTCTTTCATTCTGACTATTTGTTATGGTCTTTTCACTGATTATTCTGAATTTTGATGATCGATCTGATATTCAAAAATGATGGTGAGTTTTTCTTTCAAATTTTTCTAACTCGACTAGTATCCAGATCAAATATTCAATTCTGAAATTTTTTTGTTCCATTTTTTATAGAAAAATTGTTTGCAGATAAGTTCATTTTCAAAAAACTGATTGGAACAAACGGCAATCTCCATTATGCGGATGAACTAGATTCGCCGAGTGAATCCCCGAGAACACCCAAATCGAAGCTGAAAAAAAAAAAGAAAGGTCGCCAACAAAGCGATGATAATGACTATGAGGAACATAATCATTTGAATGATGGTACTGACATTGAACAGGAATCCGAAAAACGCGTTAGATTAGTTTTTCGTGATCTTCCTCGTTGGATTCCTCTGGATCTGAATATGTGCAGCCTCGCTTTTTTCGCTATGGACGCCGACGTGGAAGCATTCTGAAACTCGATGAGCTCTCTGGATCTGGACTGATTAGAACAAATGGCAATCTCCATTATGCGGATGAAGTAGATCACAGAATGGACGTGGTTTTTTTCCAAAGTTTAACGATAGTCGGTACTTATTTGTAAAAATTTTGTCAGCTGTTTCGCTACTCTGGACAGACTTTGTCACTTGAGAACCAAATCAATTTGAATTAATTTTTGTCTCTTTTTCAATGTTCTGTTTTGTTTACTCTTGAAAAAAGTTGTTTTTGACACAAACAAAAATCAATTTTTGGTAGTCAAGCACATGCCACATAGAGAAAGCTTTCACTGATTTTTCGAATCAGAATGTCACCCTTTTTTTTGTAAATATCAAAATGTGGATAAAGACAAAGTTCTCTAGTTTATTTTTGAACTACGCTAGTTTTTGAACTATGTGCTTTAGGGTTGGAGCGCACCATTCAACAGCCCATTTGGCAAGAAAACTTGGGGTCATATGAATAAAGATCTGAACTCAAAATTCAATTTGAGGTCATTGTATGGGCATTTACGCATGGCCTCCCGCGCTTGATTAGATTAAGAATCCGGGGTTAGAAACTGTAAAAAGTACAGATTTTTTTTGTTTTAGGACATTAAAATTGAAAATTATTGACTAAGCTCAGTTGACCCATGTATATCCGAGAAAAAGCGCTTCTAGCCATTTTGAAGATTATAAAATATTTATTTTCTTCCGCGCTCATCGTCGTCGTTTTTTTTTCAAGTACCTTCTTTGGTTTTTTTTTGTCTGCTCCACCAACATCGGAGATAACTTCTCCTAAAAAATGCGGAACAAAAAAAGAGAAGAAGACGGAATAGAACAAAGCAGTATTTGGTAATTGATATTTCATTCGGAAAAAATTAGTTCTAATAATAAATGAGGGGGTTTTACTTGGTAAAAATTCTTGAATGTGGGGTCAATTTTGCATACGCTTCGGATGAGTGGGGGAAGACTGAGATAGGTAGAATGTTCCTTTCAAATATCTATCGGTTGAAAATTGATATGATAAGTTTGTGGAACTATTTGAGAAGGGGTATTGTGGCGGCGCGGTCTTTTGGCTGGTGAACCTCTGTTACCGAGCTGGCCTATTGATGTTCGGTGCTTTGGACGATGTTGAATAAGAAGTTGTTTTTTCACTGCTTTATTGCTGGGGGCGTTGGTGAATATTTAGGCCAGACAATTGAAGTGGTGGAGTTGGGTGGTTCAGGTAGAGTTAACGCTTAGGGCGATAACAATTCAGTGAATAATAGCTGAGGGAACACTAATAAGTTCAGATGAACATATTAGAGAGAGAGAGAGACGGGACGGGGAGTCTACAATTAGCGAAGACTAATTAAAAAAACTAATTGAAGAACTGAGGGGAAAAAGGGGAACACACGAAGGGGGCGGAGCAAAGAAATGTTCGAGAAGAAAGTTCAACGAAACAAAGAGAAAGAGAGGGGAGAGGTGAGAGGGCGCAGAGAAAGGGGGAAGCAAGTAAAAAAACAAGTAAACAAGTAAACAAAGGAAAGGGGGAAACAATTGGCGGTCGTCGAAGAGCAATTATAATGTGTCCGGTGTGCGCTTGCATTATTCGCGAAGAGAAGGCTGCAGGCGTGAACTGAGCAAATATTGCTGAGAAAAACCGGCGAATTGCTTGCGTAGAGAACGTATAACAGATAGAAATACAACAAGTACTCTTATCAATTACAGAACTCAAGCGATAACTTGAAGACATCTTAGAAGGTCGTGGTTGTAGCGGAGCTACGGCCGCGACAGGTATTATATAAAATGAGTGTAGTATATGGGTGAAGTTGGGTAGAGATATATGAGGATCGTTTTCGATTTCAATTTCTTCACAAACAAATATTTTATACATGTATACTGGATCTTAATCGGTAGCAGAGTTTGAATACTAATGTAGGTAACAAAATATTGTAAAGGAATGGAACAACTGGATCAATCATTAAGAGAACTCATTTGGAATTTTCTGATTATCTCATCGAAAAATTGGGGTGCAGATTTTGGAGGCTTAGGAGCAGAGAATCGAGAAACGGCAGCATTCAAGACTGCCAGACATTCCATTTTGTACTCCTCTTTGCTATTTTCCAGTAGTAATTTGAGTCGTTGCACTTTTTCCTTCGCGCTGCGGGCAGGAAGACCCTGGGTAGGTTCGAGTTGGTGTAGAACTCTATTGACTGGCTCTGGTCCCTGTGGAGCCGCTTCTGGAGCATCTGCTAGACCTTCCTGCTGCTCCAACATTGATTCTCTGGAAAGTGAATGTTTTTCACGAATAGGTTGAAGCGTCAGAGGGGACTAGGACCTGGCAAAACACCGTGAGCTTTGTGATATGACAAGGGAATGTTTTTTTCAAATGGGTAAGAAATTTTCTATAAATTGGTGGCCTGAAATGAGATGTTTCTGTGAGTGGATACTGAAATTCCCAGCCCTCACTGGAGTCTAAAAGTCTAGAAATCTCAATCTGAATATCAAACCCCGCCCCTTTCTTTCAATGAATTGTTGACGTGACGGTTTCAGATAAAGAATTTCCAGACTCTCAAGCTTCAGTGAGGGCTAGAAATTTCTGAATCCACTCACAAAAACACCTATTTTCAGACAACCAGTTTACAGGAAGTTCCTATGTGAAAAAAACATCCTTGTAAGCTGTTTTTTTTAAGTCCTATACTTTTTAAAACGTTTGATGCCATTCTATCAGAGAGTCTCAAAATCAGATGTTTCTCACTCACTCCCGTTCAATTTCCAGTCTTTTCGCTGTTGGCTCCTCCTCCATCGGTTCTCCAAGCCGTTTTGAACTGGAAAAAAAAGTTTCACTATGGCATTTACCAACTAGGAGTATTTTCAAACTTACGATCCCTGTCCGACTTCTGGGTTCGGTTTTTGTGACCATGATATTTCCATAATTGGGGAATCTCCAGAACAGGCAGTGAGTGTGGCGTTCGAATCCGGAGAATTCGTTCCATCGTAATCAGGATATGATTTGCGGCTAAAATGAATGTTTTCAGTAAATTTGAAAAAAAACAGTAGGATGACTGTGAGCTACAGTAGCGAGAAATGGTGAGGGTCACTTTGCATATCGAATCATAACTCGGTTCAAACTGAAGCGATTGACGAGAAAATTTTGTCTGGTACTAATGATACCTATTGGAAAAGATTCATAATTTTTGTGTCAGAATATTTTTTCAGATTTTTTCAGAAATTCATGTTTTTTGAGAAATTTTGGAAAACGAAAACCAAAACTTTTTTGTGTGGAGTTTTATTTTGATCTCTTTGAGTCAAAAATGTTGTAATAGGGTCAAATAAACAAAAAATGTCGATAGACTAGATTTAGGAATTCTGGCTCATGAACTTCAGGCCTAGAAGCTCGAAATCGAAAATTTGGCTTGATCAACATAACTCTGTTCAAACTGCTTCAATTGATCCGAAAATTTGAGAGAACCTCCCCTTGTGGCTCCTTAGTGATATGCAATCAAAAATAGACATTTTGGAAAAACTTCATTTTTTGAATTTCAGTGCATCATGGATGTGCAAGTGAAAGTAGAGGTTTTCGAAAAAATGAAGTTTTTCCAAAAGTTCTATTTTTGATTGCATGTTAATAAAGAGACATCGAGGGATGTTCTCACAAATTTTCGGATCAATTGAAGCAGTTTGAACAGAGTTATGCTGCTCAATCCTAGTTTCTAATTTCGAGCTTCTAGGCCTGAAACTCATGAGCCACGATTTCTAAATCTGGTCTATTGACATATTTTTTATATTTGACCCTATTACAACATTTTTGACTTAAAGGAATAAAAATAAAACTCCACACAAAAAAGTTTTGGTTTTCGTTTTCCAGAATTTTTCAGAGAACGATGATTTCTGAAAAAGCCTCAAAAAATATTTTGGCACAAAAATTGAAGATCTTTTTCAATATGTACCAGTAGTTCCAGAAAAAATTTTCTTGTCAGTCGGTTCAGTTTGAACCGAGTTAGGAATCGATATGCAAAGTGACACTCACCATTTCTCGCTACTGTATACTGATGTAAAATCATTGATTTCCTGCAATCGTTACCTTCCAATAAGAATGTTTGTCATCATATTTGGCACTGTTATTCATAGTTCACTTGATCTCATTTGAAGCTTCATGGATAAAGTGGAACTGTATAACAATGCCAAAGAGACACTGGTTTCATTTGAATATCTAGTTTCTAGAAGTACGGCAGAGTGAGTGTGGCTTGGTGCGCTCCGGTCTCTCGTTTTTTTGACTCCGCCCTCGCCCATTGTTTCTTCTTCGCCCCGCCCAGTTCCTGATTCATTAGTGGTGCTGGAGTACTGTACTAAGGTCAAATTTTTTTTTTGTTTTTTTTCAAGAAACAAGACAAAAACGAAGTTTTTTCTTATTTCTAACACGGAGATAAATGGTTAGAAGAATTATTGGAGAAGAAATTGAGAGCCAAAAGTTTATCGGTGGCGCTGGAGTACTGTACCTAGCTAAAGTTAACTGTTCTTATTTTGAATTTGGTGGTATTCAAGCTGGAAATCAAATACTTTCTGGGAAACTCATGGAAAAATATTCTTCGGTTTAAAACCGAAAAAAAATTACTTCAGGTTTCAGGATTACTGTCGTTAAAACCTAGCTTAAATAGTATTCCAAGTGAACCTGATAAAAGAAGTCCAGTTATTGGAAACGAAGATGCCCTAAAACCTATATTAGAGGTGCTCTCAGTACAAGATGTTCAAAACAATATATCCCGGCTGTCGTTAGAGTTATCCACAAAGAGTCAACTAAAGATATGTTCATCTGAACATTGTAAACACTTTATCAGTTGAAATCTTTTTTATAACTTTGACTACAACCGAGATACGTTCCTCTAAACATAAGGTGCTGGGTGTAGCTTGAATACAGGGATTCTCTTCTTTTCAAACGTTTTTTGACAAGTTGAGGTTAATCCCACTAATAGAAAAAGCACATCAAAAATGGTAACTTTCCTGGAAACTTTCAAAGTACATCCCTAATTTTCTGACCTTCTCCCTTTTTCTTTTGCAAACTCTCAACCACACTAGAGAGTGCTGGCGACAGTCAACCTCAAATGTGTGCACTGTCTATATATGAAAGAATTCGCTCGAAGTAAAAAGTGGGGAAGGTCAGCATTCGAATGGAATGTCAATGTAATTGGAAAAATTGTTCAGAGTTAGAGAGAGAGAACGAGGGGCCGAAGTCCCCCAGTTGGCTACTGTAGTTTGAGAAATGAGATAAAAAGATGTTGAAGTACAGTACCTAGATCAAGAATCAACCAAGTTTCTATGTTTTATACCCTTCGAAAACAACAAGGAGAGCCATAAAAATAATTTTTGTGATCATCCATTTTCAGTGCGATTTTCCTTATCCCGGTAACTTTCAAAGTACATCCCTAATTTCTGACCCCCTCCCTTTTTCCTTTTCAAATTCTCAACCATATCGGACAGGGCAGGCAACAGTTGACATCACCATTATTCAAATTTGTGCTTTTTTGTAAAGGGTGTGCCGACTCAAACCTTCTTTGTACTGTTCCGCCGATTGTACTTTCTCACATGATATGAAAAGTACCGACAGTTGACATCACCATCGTTCAAATGTGTGAACTTTTTGAGTGAAATTATTCGCTCGGAATAAAAAGTTGGAATGGTCACAATTTGAATTGAGTGACGATGGCAGCTGGGAATACGGTAGAGGATAGGGAGAAGAATTCTCAAAGTTCTCAAAGTTAATTCGTGGCGTTTTTTCTCGTTGTGTCCTTTGTGAGTCATCGACTTCATCTGTATTTCTTGTGGTGAGAACATTCTAGTCTGTCATGTACCAAACATATTTTCCTTTTCAATAACAACAACACAAACCCTATCTGTTCAAATGTTTCACAATGTTTACTGTCACGTCTCACAATGAAATTTGTTTTTTGGTTTCCGATAGACATGGGTACGGTAATTGCTTTTTTCGATGGTTTGTAAACATTAGTTGATCATAGAACAAAGAGGGGAGAAGGGAGGCACAAAATCACTCAAAAGTCATGGTTTCGCCGTAATACCAATGGAATCGTGTTCAGCAAACCGAGAGCTTCCCAATGAATATACTCAAGTCTACTTTTTCCTTCATTTCGAAGCTATTTTCGAGATTCAATCAAAATTCTAGGTTAAAAAATATGATGCACCCTATGAAAAACAGGAAGGGTGACAAAGAAGGGGGAGGAACATGAAAGTTGTGTCTCTTTCCCGCACAAGGAAAACATGTGTTTGTAAAACTATAGGAAGCTGACTGTCAATTGTCTTCATGTCAAGATGGAAATGTTTCGAAATGCTTCAGGAACGAAGGAATTTTTTGAATCTCTACTGATGTAAAATCATCGTTTTACTGCAACCGTTACCTTTCAATAAAATGTCTGTCATCATATTTGGCACTGTCATTCATAGTTCGCCTGATCTCATTTCAAGCTTCATGGATAGAGTCGAACTGAATAACAACGCCAAAGAGACACTAGTTGTTTTGAATATCTAGTTTCTAGAAGTACGACAGAGTAAGTGTGACTTGATGCGCTCCGGTCTCTTATTTTTTTACTCCGCCCTTGTCCAGTGTTTCTCCTTTAGCCCCGCCCAGTTTTTACTTCACCAGTGGCTGGAGTACTGTACTTAGTTAAGACGAAGTTGTTTTTATCTAGAAACGAGAGGAAAACGAAGTTAGAAAGGGCAGCATTCGAACACGGAGATAAATGGGGAGAAAAAGTATTGGAGAAGATATTGGGAGCCAAAAGGCTATCAGTTCACTTTTATTAACTGAAATTGGTGCTATTTAGGCTGGAAACCAAGCAAATTTCGGGAAAACCCTGGAACAAAATTCTTCAATGTGACAGCGAATAACAAACTACTTCAGGTTTCAAGATTACTCTCGTTTAAACATAGCTAGGATAAAATTCCAAGCTACGCTGATTCAAAAAAATCTAGTTCTTGAGTGGGACTTCCTCCCTTTGTGATTTTTGAGATACAATGTAGTGTTATAAAATCATACTAGAAATCTCCCCTTCCCCATATTTCCTCCTGTTCTAAGAAAATTCCTTCTTCTTGTGGTGAGAATATTCAAATCTGTCACGTGCCTTCCCCATGTGGTGTTCAAAAGCTAGCCGCGCGATTTCGACCTTCAAGTTAGGCAACAACAATATAGACAGTCTATCTCTTCAGACTTTTCAGATTGTTCTTTATTTACTTTTTGCGATGTAATTAGTTTTTGGTTTTATGAAAGATGGGGGTACAGAAATTTTTCCTTCTTAATGGGTCGTAAGCACTTGTTGATCAGATCAAACAGAAGAGCACAGAGGCTGTAAAAGTCGTTTGAACTAAAGTAATTGCTCTTTTGAGCGGAGATTTTTACCTCTATAAAACTAAAACGTCGTTTATAGAAATGGCCTCTTTGTCCATGAGTATCACATTTTTATACCTTATCCCTAGACGGTTCGTTGTTAGGATCAAAATGTTTTTCGGCGTTTAATCGAAGAGACGCATACTCAATTGTGGAAATTGCAGACAAAATTCAATTTTTTCGATTTTCAGATTGTAAATCTGAATCTTTGAAACAAGAACAGCGGAGACATCTGAACATAAACTCATTGAAAATTTACAGCAACCATTACCTTCAGATAGTAAAATGTGTGTCATCGTATTTAGCATTGTTATAGAGTACCGACCTCATCTCATTTCAAGTTCCATGGATGAAGTCAGACAGTATAACAATGCCAAAGAGACACTGGTTTATTTGAATATCTAGCTGTTAGAAGTAGGACAGAGTGACTGTGACTCGATGCGCTTCGGTCTCTTGCTTTTTTGACTCCGCCCTTGTCCATTGTTTCTTCTTTGGCCCCGCCCAGATTGTAGAGTTGAAAGAAGTGGAAAAAGAGAGAGAGAGAGAGAGAGAGAGAGAGAGAGAGAGAGAGAGAGAGAGAGGAAAAAGGAGGGGAAAAGAAAAAAAGAATTGGGTAGAATTAGAATTTCAAAACAGCTAACTCCTAGTAATCATTAATTGTTTCTAGAAACAAGACAAAAACGAATTTGGAAAAATAAGCAATTGAATCCAAAGACAATGAAAAGGAAGGAAGTTAGAAAACCGAAGGCAACGGGCAATTTTATTAATGGTGCTACAAAACTGTTCGTGCATCGGATTTCAGTTTCATGAATTAGAATTGGTGGTATTTAAACTGAAAATCAAAGAATTTCTGGAAAAAAGATGGCTTATTATTCAATGGATACCGTAAAAACTATAATAGAAAGATACCCAATACGAAATGTTCAGAGCATTATATCTCGGTTGTCTTTAGAAAAATCAAAAAGTTTTTAACTAATGGAATGTTTAAAATGTTTTGTTTAAGGTTTTTTCAGTTGAACACATTTTTATAACTTCGAAGCCCGCCGAGATATAGCGCTCTGAACATGTCGAAGTGGGTTTCCTTCTAGGATAGTTTTCACGGTAACCTAAAATGAGAACCTAAATTTCAGAATTGCTGTAACTAAAACCTAGCTGCGAAACGAGGGAAGAAATAATTATCATTTTTTTGAGAACAAAAGTTAATCTTTTCCCTCGATTACGAAATAACTTTTCCCCTTTCCCTCTTTTCTTCCTTCAAAGTGTGTGAGTCATCGGAAACATCTCCCCTTTCTGTGGTGAGAATATTCAAATTTGTCACGTACCTTCCTCATGCGGTGTTCAAATGCTAGCGGCGTTGTGTTGACCTTCGAGTTATGCAACAACAACACAGACACTTTATCTCTTCAAACTTTTCATATTGTTGTTCTTTCACATTTTGCAATGTTTAGTTTTTGTTTTATTTTAAATTGGGGTACGAGGATAGTTTTTTTTCATTGTAAACACTTGTTGATCAAATAGAACGGAAGAACACAGAGGGTGTAGAAGTCGTTTACACAATAGCTCTTGGTTTTTTTCGAAATCTAATTGTTATCTTTTCTGAATTACCTTTGTTCTCGCTAATGTGTTCTTTAGCTCTATTCAACTAACCCCCACATTATTCTCCGTATTCCACTTTCTACATTTTTGCACAAGACTTAAAAGAACCCATTTGTCTTTGATTTTCTGTATTTTTTGAAAAACTTTTTATTTTCTCCTGTTTGTTCCTCAGTTGTTTTTTGTTTATCTACTGACTTACTGATGGCAAAATGTTAGTCATCGTATTCATCATTATTTCACAAGACCTGCTTTATCCAATTCTGACTTCCATGGATAACCACAGGCTGTGGAATAATGCTGAAGAGACTGAGGTTGAGAATATGTAGTTTTTAGATATAGGACATAGTAAATGTTCTTTTATACGCCTCGGTCCTCCGCTTTTCAAACTCCGCCCACATTTGTTTTGCTTTGACTCCGCCCTCTTTTTCTAACTGCATCTTGGTCCCTCTCAGAATATTATCCCAAGAAATTGAAACAACAGTGTAGAATGGAAACGGGGAAGGGAAGAAAACAACTAGGGAACACATTGAAAATCCGGATATTTGATGAATATTGTTCTTCATGTTTCTTCTGTACAGGCGAAATCCGCATGATATGTTTTTGTACCCTTTTAAAACGACGAGTTCATCCATAGAAAATGTTGGCAGTGATCATTCACTTTCATTTCGATCTCCTCTTTTCTAGCGACTTCCAAACCACATCTCTAACTTTCTGACCCCTCTCCTCTTTTTTTTATTCAAATTCTCAACCACACTGGAGGGTGCTGGCGACAGTCAACGTTTTATGTGTGCACTCTCTAAATGTGAAAGAATTCGCTAAAATATAAAAAAAACGTGCTGGCGACAGTCAACGTCGAATGTGTGCACTGTCTACATGTGAAAGAATTCGCTCGAAATAAAAAGTGGGAAAGGTCAACATTCGAATCGAGTGTCGATAGTAATTGGAAAAATTGTTAGGAAGGGGAGGGAGAA
>GL379998.1:85409-102458 GCA_000143925.2 Caenorhabditis brenneri
CCGCTGATCGTAATTCCTCGTACTCAACATAGATACGTAAGATGCCGAGGGACGACTGACGTTCCTGGAGTGCGTTCTCTAGAGGTGCCTCCGATGACTATGTGTATCGACAAGCATAGTCCGAAGTCATCACTCATTCAAAGAAGTGAGTGGCAGATGTCGACGGCTGAGAGACTTCCGAGCTCTAAAAGTGGGAGGAAGAGTTCAGCGAGACAGTCTTCTCCAGACGATATTTATCAGAAGTGGGGTCAGGGCTTCTACCGGTAGGTCTCTAGAGACCAGCGTGTGAACGAGTCATCACGATCAGTCCGGTCAGGCAGCGGAAACAGTACGCAGCTCCGAAAATCCTCATGGACGGACATCTCTGTCCAGCCGAAATAGGAAAATAGGTGCCGGAAATCACAATTTTAATATCGGGAGGCAAACCAATCTCAGCAATTGCAGTCTTCATACGGAAACCTCTAGTTTCACATTCCCAACCAAAATCCACCGAAATCCAAAAAATGAAGTTTTTCCAAAAGTTCTATTTTTGATTGCATATCACTAAGGAGCCACAAGGTGATGTTTTCTCAAATTTTCGGATCAATTGAAGCAGTTTGAACAGAGTTATGTTGTTCAAGCCAAATTTTCGATTTCGTGCTTCTAGGCCTGAAGCTCATGAGCCAGAATTTCTAAATCTAGTCTACCGACATTTTTTGTTTATTTGACCCTATTACAACATTTTCGACTGAAAGAGATCAAAATAAAACTCCACACAAAAAAGTTTTGGTTTTCGTTTTCCAAAATTTCTCAAAAAACGTGAATTTCTGAAAAAATCTGAAAAAATATTCTGACACAAAAATTATGAATCTTTTCCAATAGGTATCATTAGTTCCAGAAAAAATTTTCTCGTCAATAGGTTAAGTTGGAAACGAGTTATGATTCGATATGCAAAGTGACACTCACCATTTCTCGCTACTGTAAGATTCAATATCTATGAAAACCGGCGGCCTATTGTGCAAAAAACCCCGAATTTGATCAATCCGCCAGATATTGAATGCAAATATGCTAATTGTGCCGATATGAAAAAAATGATAGGAGACGGCTTATAAGTTGTGAGTTTTTCGGATGGTCCAAGTACTAGTCAAAAATGAAGCATAAGCCCAATACATGGCTTTCACTAATTAGAAAAATACACAACGAGAATGCGCGCCCCACTGCAAATCGAAGCGACCCTTTTCATAATGTGTGCTGTTTTGCTTTTTCTGTTGGTTAGAAAGAGAGAGAGAGAGAGAGAGAGAGAGAGAGAGAGAGAGAGAGAGAGAGAGAGAGAGAAAGCACGTTGGGGTTACTGTTCGATTAAAAAACTCACTATTCTTCACACAAATCGTCAAGATTCACTGAATTTTTTTTTGCAAATTCCGTGAAAACTTCACCAATATATTTAATAAATTCTTCTTTATCCTGATCCATAATATACGGAATCAATGAGTTGTTTTCTCTTTTCTCGAGAGCATCTTCAAACAATTTTTGAGTCATCTTCAAATAATTTTGGAGTGACTTTTCTTTGTATTTATCTTCCATAATCCCTCGCCTTTGGAACACAATACCATACTGAGAGCCCGTCATCAGAAGTTGGCGATCCTCACCAAGAAAACAATCATATTTCAATTTTGGTTCGAGAATCATAGAAACTGGTCGCTGGACTTTGGCAAAGAGGGATTTCATGAAGGAGTGACATATTCCAGATTTGAAGTAGATGGAGACATGAGCAGAATGGGGAGTTTGGAGGAACTTCTGAAAAGATATTTGGGAATTTTTTTGTTTTTCGACAGTCGCAATAGTTGGATTAAAGGAGGGGGAACTCCAAACAAAAATTTCTCTAAAAATTTTCCAGTAGATATTTTCCATTTGAACCTAGGATCTATTTGGCCGAACACTGAAAAAGTTACAGGCTGAGCCATGTGGCCCGTCGGGAGCCTTTCTCAATCTCAATACGAGTTTCAATACAACGAGAACTCCCATCTCCTTTAATTTGGAATTTCAAAAATTCGACAAATACCCGAAAGTTTTGAATACGAAAATTTGAAATTGAAAATAAAACTTCTTCATCACTTCCCAAATGATAAAATGAGCCCGCTCAACAAAAAGTCAAAATGAGATGAGCAGCAACGAAAAATATTTGCAACGCATGGTGCCGACTTCTTTACACTAACCTGTTTCATTTCAAGGATTTCTTCAATATCCATTTTTTCTTTCAAAATGACATGGACCACGGAGATGTGCTCGCAATGGTCCAGTATATTCTGACTTGAATATTCATCAAAGCTCGCGAATCGTTTCAAGTTCCTCCATACTGGCGATCTCAAGAATTCCTCATCCAATTCTTCTCCTTCAACTCCTCCATTTCCTAGAATTGTTATTGACTTGAGTCTATTCGGATTCATGTACTTGGCGATGTAGTTTAACAAGTATTTAGTGGTGTAGAGGTAGTGAACTTGAAGTAATTGATCATTTCCTCCTAGAACTTCCACCAGCAATCGCAGAAAGGTCTTCTCTGATTCCCTCTGACTCGGTTGGTTCACATCACTCGTCTCCAGCATCAAGAAAACGAATATATATTTACTGTCGGATAGAAGCATTTTCAAGAATACTTTGACGAGTTGTGTGTACGCAATCCTCGTGATCACTTCTTCCGATACCTCATCTTTCGGTTGAATGATACTACCGGTTCCCCGTTTTCGAAAGCACAGGTGAAAAACGTCAGAATATATGAAGCTGACCGAGTCACTGGTGTGGACGATTCTGAGAAGATGAATAAGGGAACCATCATCTTTGTTGAACATTTTTCTGGAATTGAATTTTTGGTGAATCAGCTAATCGAAAAAAAACTCACTTTCCAATTTCACTGAGCGCCTTCATAATCGCATTTCTGCTTGGTTGCTCTGATCGCATGTTTGATTTTTTCGATGAACAAGGAGTCTGTAAACAACAATTGACTGGGTGAAAAACGCAGAGAAAAAATGTGACAAAAACGGGTCCTCAATGAGTCATTGCCGTTCATTTGAATTTTTGGGTCCACCTAGTTTTCAGGCACCCGTCTTGGGTCCATCCAACTTCAAAAAATGGCTTGGGTCCACTCACCTAAAGTAGAACCAAAATTCTTTAGCCGAATGAAAAGATGTCCCAAAGTATAGGAAAATATGAAAAAACATAAGAGGAAAACCCGAAAAGTTGTGAAGTGGTACAATAAATTAGGGACTTGGAGAAAGTAGTTAAAATACATCTTCACCTAACATTTCATCATGGCAGACGGCATGCATCAAAACTAAGAGGTGTAGCCTTCTGTTGTACTCTCCTAATACTGGGCCTAGTAACCAGTATATGAGAAACATATGCCTTCATTGAGTAGCCATATTGTGGCCTGGTGACAGGAAGGACTAAAGATTTTTATCGGGCTAATTGAATAGATTGAACAGATAAGGTCTGGGCAGATGGGACAAAGACATATGGCAATTAGACTTTTTTAAGTACTCAAGATCTAATCTGCAATTACCTGGAAGCGATAACCCTCTGTTATATGAGCATCAGATGTAGACGTAAAATCAAACAAGACGTAAAATCAAACAAGAACAATGGATTGATAACCACGGTATTTTCTCATCGGGATATAAGATCAATTCAAGAAATGCTCTACTATTAGGTTGTTCCATAAGCCTTTGACTTTTTTTCAAATTTTTTCATTGCTCAAAATCTCCGCAGTTCTACAAGAGCAGAATTTCTTCACTTCCAATGCACTGGTAAGAGGTCATCAACTGTGATGGTGAATATATTAATCATTGAAAATTGTTTCCTTTGAATGAACATATTTTTTGAAAACTGAAAAGTGTCAAAGATTTATGGAACAGCCTAATAGAAAAAACTCTCAGAGATGGAAGTAGCATGTTTTGAAAAAAAAACTACACATAGACAAGTATGAGAATTCGTACTCTGTTCATACTAGCATCTAAATTTCAAAAACGGCATGGAAAAAAATGCTGGTGACAAGAAACAAATTAAAACGTGCACAAGATGAGAGTAAAAAGGAGAAAACAGATGTGAGTGGCATGAAACACGCCACATAGCGGACAAGAACGGCCAAATGACTCTTCTTTTGCGGGAGTGTATTTGGATTTGGAGTGTTTGAGTTTTCTAAGACAAGCAGGAAGGGGCCAGATCCTGAGTTCAAAATAAGAAAGAAAACAAGATATGAAAATATGGGTGCGCTTGGTTAAAGTTTGAGGAAAAAAGGATACTTGAAATGGAGGTAACAGCGCTAAACTTGAAATTCTAATCCAAGAAAAATAATTGGGATATTTTACCTGGTCAACATGCTCCTTTCGTGTATTATTTTGGCACTGCTCTTGAATTTCAGGGTGACCACATTCATCAGAACTGGGCTCCTCAAGTTCTGGTTCCCGGAGTTGGAGGCCGTCTTGGCGTTGTTCATGAGCATTTTGAGGTGGATGTCCTTGCAGCTTTTCGATCGATTTGTTGAGTCCTTTGTTCAGGTCCTCTAGAACTTTGATCCGTTCTTTCAGTGCAATAATTTCTATATTCCGGTGTACTATTTGATTACCAAGATCAAGTTCTTGAATTTGGAGATTGTTAGATAATTCTTCCACTTTTCGATTCAATTCACGTTTCAAATCATTCAATCCGGCGAACTGTTTATTCTTCCTCTCTATCTCCTCTTTATGGCCTTTAGTAACTCGTTTCAATTCAAATTTTATCCGCTCAATCTCTTTTTTCATTTCAGCAACATGTTGCTCCTGAACTTCCATATGAGTCAAACCACTGTTGGTGTCAAGTTGGGCATTATCATTAGGAGGCATGAATGAAGAAGATTGTGGCACCTGAAATGTTACCAAAATTGGAAGAAAAACAAAAATGAAGTTGCGATAATGTAGCAGAAAGGAATAAAATTTCGTCTCATATCAGCTCAACACGAGCACGAAGATATTTCAGCCTAGGCTACCTATGCTATCATAATGATAACCCAATTGAATTTCACATTCATTCCAACCTTCCTAATGCAGCCTTCGCTCAATATTAGTTTAGTGCTTACCTCGTTTGCCGCCATTGCTGTCTGCATTCCTCGATTCTGGTGCACCGTAATCTGGAGTGAGTAAGTGATCAGTATTGATTTCCGGTGGTGTTCGGGTAGGATTGTACTGAAAATTTGAGTAGAGTCATAATGGGAATTCACTAAAAAGTTAAAAAAAAACGTTGTTTTGTTCATGAAGTTCGAGAGAGCTTCTTACAACACGTGGAGGTGGAGGACTTTTTGAAAGATCAATGTAATTAGAGCACGCGCATTTGAAGTTTTCAAAAGAAACAGAGAGAGGCCAGACCCTGAGTTTGAAAGAAGGAGAAGAACTAGGGGCAAAACTCTGGGGGAGCTTGATAAGAGTTTAAAGTTAATGAACTTAATTGCGGAAGACAGCGCTAAACTTAAAATATCGATTAATAGAGCGAAGTTGCGGTTGAGGTTTTTTTTACTTAGTAACAGGGGACAAAAGGCATAATTTTGTGCCGGCAGAACATGAATGGGCTTGCGTGAACAAAAATAAGGAAGGAAAAGAAAAAAGGGTAAAACGAAACTGCATTGGAAATTGTCAAAGATCTGTTTGGAATGTCATCATGGGTAAGGATCTAACCCGATTTTCTGAGTTAGTGGACTCATACTACACACATTATACGAAAAATGATCATTAGATTTGGTTTTGTGATTTCTATTCTACTCCAGACATGTCCTTTTTCTCTTCTTACTACCCAGTCATTATGTAATTAGTTGGCATACTCGTGCCGGACTCAACATCCTTGTGTGGGCAAAAATGAGGGATAGAGAGAAAGAAGAAGATATAAATCTGGACAGATAGTTGGGAGACGGAAAAAAAATTAAGAGAAGGAGAGAAAAAATGGGGTGGATACAAAGAAAGATATCGAAAATGTCAATGGGCTGCTATTTTTTTTTAAATCTGTTTTATGAGATAGTAGGTTTCAGACGGGTGCTCAATTACCGGAGCTGGAAAATCAATCTGAGTAGAACAAAGGAATTAACCACAGATTTTCAAAAATTGAATTCAGTAGGAGTACATGTTCCATTACTGATCTCAATAAATATGAATAGTGACCCGAATTAGTTTTTGTTTCTTGAAAAGTTCAATTCTACCAATGCTTCGGCAAAATAAATAGAGAGAGACAGATTGATTATGAAAAATTATGAGTATCGAGAAACAGACATGAACAATATCCGAATTAAACTTTGTGGTTTGTGCCCAGGAATTATACACCTGACAAAACACGTGATATAAAAAAAGTCGAATTCGTGAATTTTCAAATCCGTATCCGTATACAAAAATATCAGGTCCACATTATACTAAATGTTATTTTCCAGTTTTAATGTTTTGCACTTCATAACTCCCTAGACATTTCGAAATTTTCTTCTTTTTTACCTATCAAACGTGTAATTAGTGTACACACCTCGTGTCGGACTCAACATCACTAAAATTGTGTGGGCGAAAGTAAGGGATAGAGAGAAGGACAGAGAGGTGAATACGAATAAAGAGACTTCGTGCCGGACTCAACATCGGTGGGCTCATGTGAGCAAAATTAAGAGATGATTGAAAAAAGAAAGAAGGTGTGGATACACAAAAATTACAATAAAAATGTCGAGGAACTGTTTTTTTTTTGAAGTTTGTTTATGGGATACTACGCTTCAGACGGGTGCTCAACTACCGTAGCTGGAAATTCAAACTAGGCTCTCAATTACAGATATAATGTCACATTCAAATTCTGCGGTCTGTGTTCATGATCAGTGTTAACAATTACACACACCTGACAAAGCATATGTTCTCAAATATTTCAAATTAATCATCTTTCAAAGCCGTAGTTAGTAGTGTTATTCCACAATAGGCTTTGATTATTAGGTCCACACTACATCAATATTGATCAGTTACTACATTCAAAGCTGTCGAAAACTTGAATGGTCTGGACAACAATTTTTTTTTCAGAAAAAAAAGAGAGATATGAATTTGGAGAGCATGTGGATATATTCGCATGCATGTGAAGTCTGTGAATCTAGATACTAATCAATTATTTCAACTTTATGCTCTTCACAAAAACTCTATAATTTGCCTTTCTCACATTGTACCATTTTTTAGATAATTTGTTTTGACTGGGACTGAACTTTTAGAGGAATCAAAGGAAAAGTGACAAAAATTACGAGAACAAAAATGGAAAGATCGAGATTTGTGGGAAGAGATTGAGTCTCAACTCCTGAGTGAGTAGTCTCATAGAGCACATACTACACGAAACATCACCGGCAGCTTCGCTTTTTTGAATTTTACTTTGCTCCGCCCATATCTTATTTCTCTTCTTACTACCTGGCAAACATGCAATTAGTGAACATACTCGTGCCGGACTCAACATTAGTGGGCTCATGTGAGCAACATAGAGAGATGGAAAAAAAGAGTGGGCCGATAGAAACAATGTCCCTAAAATGTCAGGGGCTGTTTTTCTTTCAAATTCGTTTTTTGGTACAATACGCTTCAGACCTAATTACCGGAGCTGAAAAATCAGACTAGATGCTTTAGTACAGGGTTTCTCAAAAATATATGTTCTATCACTGATCTTATCAGAAATAGAAGGAATGAATACGATGAATTGTAGATTCTGCGATTTGTGTTCATGATCGGTAATTTCAATAAAACACACCTGACAAGGATATGTTCTCAACTATTTAGGATTAACTATCTTTCGATTCCGTAGTTAGTAGTGTTATTCCGCAGCAGGCTCACGAACATCAGTTTCACACTTGACGATTATTGATAAGGTTATACATTCAAAGTTCTCAAAGATTCGTTTGGTTTGGACAAAAGAAATTGGAACAGACAGAAAAACTGCTACTGATGTTTTCAAAAAAAAAAAAAGATATCTGATTCAATGATGGAGAGCCTGTGGATGTATTTGCATGCACGTGGGGTTTGTACATTTCTACTCGATAAACCTTTATTTCGCTTCACATATTTCTTATTTCACTTTTCACTACCTGAGAAACATGTAATTAGTGAGCATACTCCATCATTCATCCATAAACATGTGAAAAAAAATGTGAGGAAAAAGGATAGAGAAAGAGAAAAGAGAAGGCGAATTCGAAGAAAGACATTAAAAATGTCGGAGGTATGTGTTGTTTGACACAAGTTGGTCTTGCTGGGTTGAAAATCGGAACACATACAACAAGAATTTACTTGCCAATTCATGTTTTTTTCTGTTGAAATTTTTTTCCTGTTGATCAATTGCTTCACGGATCTAGTTATTTTTTGTCATTTTGACAATGCATCTAATTTGTTTCAAAAAACAGTACGCTTAGGGTGGCTGCTCTATTACATGAGCCGGAAAGTAGAACAAAGCGATTCAAAACAGAGTTTCAAGAACCGAGTTTCGCAGGGTCATATGTTCCGTTAGTGATCTTAAAAGATGATTAATCACCCGGATTATTTTTTGTTTCCCGAAAAATTCGTAACCATCAATGTTCAGGGCAAATGGACAGTGCATGCAGTTTGATAAAACTTTCAAAGTATTGAAAAACAGACATTTACAATATCACAATTAAATTCTGTGGCTTGTGCCCAGGATCAATGATACACACCTGACAAAACATGTGATATGAAAAAGGTTGAAATCGTGAAATTTTAAATCCGTATTTGGTGATGTTTTGTTTGTAGCAGAGTGTCAAACATCAGGTCCACACCATACTAAAATTTATTCTCCAGTTTCAATGTTTTGCACTTCATAACTCCCTAGACATTTCGAAATTTTCTTCTTTTTCTACCTTTCAAGCATGTAATTAGTGTACACAGCTCGTGCGGAACTCAACATCACTAAATTCGTTGAGGCGGAAGTGGAGGATAGAGAGGAAGAAAAAGTGGTGAATAAAAATAAAAGGTTGGGAGAAGGGACGGGAATAACCGGAGCGTAAACGGGATAATGAATAGATTAAACCAGAAGTATTACTGATTCTAGTTTGTTAATTGTCTGTTGTCGAAGTATGGAATGCAATCACAAAAAAACTTATCGAATTAAGCCTTACTACGCCTTTAACCTTCTCTCTCCTTCAACACCACAAAACATATATTGGTTATTAAGACAAACTCTCTGAAAATTTCGAGGATTTCACTGCATATCAAAAAACCAAAGTGGTCAGTATGAATTGGTTTTACATGTAGTGAACTCACTAACACTCCTAAAACATATTATACATGTTTCAGTAAGCTCCGCCCCTTTCCCTCTATTACAGAAGTCGTTCATATCAAAAAATTAACTTTTTTCTCCGAATAGATAGTGACTAAACCTTACCGGGAATCAATTACTGGTACCATTACTGGTATCTGTTAATGGGTTCACTACATGTAATACCAATTCATACGAACGATTTTGATTTTTTGAAATGCAGTGGCCAGGACACCTTTCCTTGACTATCTCAAAGAGTTTGTCTTAATTATTGAGACTTTCAAAAAAAAAGCGTTCGCGACGATTCCAAATCTGGCAGATTTATAAATTCCTATTTTGAACTCTACTTTTGGCCGTAACACTCCTACTCTCAAATTGGTTCACTTGGTTCCTGATTGGGGAAACGATAAGGAGAGAGGGCTGCTTTGGAAATTCATCAGCGGGGCATACTTTTGAGCAGCCCGAGCCAGTTGGAAAATGGAGGTTTTCACAGTGTTCGCCATCATCGGTGCAGTCGTAATGAGAACAGCGGACCGAGACGGTTTTCAGATGTGTTAGTTTCAGGGAAGTTCAACTGTTTGGATCCTCCGCCAGCCTCCCGTTTCAGACTCACTAACTGTGGATATGAATGTTTGTGATGAAGCTCGGAGAAAAAGATATCAACACAACATTTTGAACTATTTTATTGAAAAACAAAGCGGAAAAGAAACAAATGACAAGTGAAAGAATAGTTATTACAACGCTGGGAACTCCTGTTCGTCAACCATTGCATGGTAACACGCTGGACAACTCCTCTTCTTTTCCCACCAAGATCTGATGCAGTGATTGTGAAACCTCCTTTTGCATTCGGAACATTTGGTTGTACCCTCATGACTTTCCATTTCAATTGTGCAAATGAGACACTGCATATCAGCAATCTCATCTATCAAATTCAAAA
Organism: Caenorhabditis brenneri; assembly: GCA_000143925.2. Lineage (NCBI taxonomy): Eukaryota > Metazoa > Nematoda > Chromadorea > Rhabditida > Rhabditidae > Caenorhabditis > Caenorhabditis brenneri. The sequence goes on from GL379998.1 coordinate 95,599, forward strand.
GTTGTCTGCAGAGGAGTGGAGCTTCTTTCTTCAAGATAGACTTGTGAACGTTCTTGAATTTTTCTGAGAACTCTGGGAAGTCGGGAATTTGTGGAATCTGATCAATTTTGATTGCCATGTTCCCTTGGATCAACTGAATGTTGTTCTCTACAGTTTGGATATAGGAAGAAACTTGAAGTTGAAAAACTTTAGTTTCATACTTTACGATTTGTTGAGTAATTTTGGAATTCGTTTTTGCAATCAACTCCTCACAGATGTCACCGGACTTCTTGACTGGATCCTCATTTGACAAAATCGTTTTTTTGTCCAAAAGATTCGACAGAAGAGGTTTAAGTTTCTCAGATTCACCAGTAGATCTTGATGGAATGGCTTTCAATTTTTCGGATGTCAAATCTTCGATCAATTTGTCCTTCTCAAAATTTTGAGATCGCAATGACTTGATTGCCAAATCTTTTTTGGAATTCACTTTGTTGAATGTTGTAATCAACTTCTCATTCCTCTCGTTTTTGCGCTCCAATTCTTGCTTCTTGGTCTTCAATGTCTCGACTTCTAAACTCTTGAGACTCATTTGATGCTCCTTCTCTCGAAGTTTCCTGAAAAAACAACTTTGAATGAAAAGTATAGAAAATATTCAACTCACTCTTCCAAGATTCGAATCCGTTCAGTTTTCTCTTCCAATGCCAACTCAACTACAGATAATTCTTTTTTCAAATGTTTCACTTCAATTTTCGATAATCTGAGTTTCTCATTTGTCGTTTTTGTGTATTCACTGGCACGAATACATTTTGGACATGCTTGCGATTCTTTCATTTCTGGTTTTACAGCTGACTTCTCCATCTGCTTCTTTGATTTCTTCGGCTTTTGAATCGGTTCTTGTTGTTCCAATACGACTCTCTCAACAGTTACAGAGGAAGATAGGCATTCAGGCTTCGAGTCATCTGATTTTTCAGTAGAGCATGTCTCCACAGCCCCATCTGAACTTGCAGTATCTGATAAACTGACAACGATTTCGTCGACACTCTTTTCCTTTTCATCTGCTTTCCATTCAACAGAGACATTGGAACCTTCTGCTGTCTTCTTGGATGGTTCATTACTTTTTTTTTGAGAACAAAGTGAACAACGGTTCGATAGTAATTTAACACACCACTTCCGTTCATGGAAAATAGTAATGAGTTGTGGGGATAGACCAGTAAAAATGTATGTGAACTGTGTATCCAGTATTATCTGAAGCATTTGTTTTGTCGCTTCATACGCGCATCCATAGACTTGTCGATTCGCTGATCTTTTCAGAACGAACTCCCCAATGCCAGGGAAGATTTCACCGAGCTCCAATCGCTCCAATTGTTTCTTGAGGTCTTCGCGGGTGAATCCATTTTTGTTAACTTTCGAAATCTCTTTTTGATTAGGAGATGGGAAGGTTTTTTTGAACCAAGTTCCGACTAACTGCTTTGTTTCCTCATATTTTTCGATAGTCACAAAATAATTTCCATCGCGAAGAATATCCATCAACATGGCATAAAATTCTCTCATAATGTTTCCCCATTGATCCACTTTCATACCTTGGAAAAGTTTCTTGACATGGATTGCATCACAAAGAATCATCATGAAAAATTGATATGTACTCAAACAATAACTTCCGTCGATTGTTGGAATCATGTACGGTTCTTTTGGTGTGTTTCTCAACGGAACTCTGATGAATTCCAACATTTTGAAGATGTTACTTGGAATCATCTCAAACACTTCACGGAAGTTCATTGCAGATAGTTTTGGCATTTCCAGAATCTTATCTTCAAATCCTGAGACGTCAAGTTTCTCGAGTTTGATTGCATGTAACAACTCATGTGACATGACTACCTTGTCTTCGATGCTCTCGAACAATCGAACTAGGATTTTTGACGTTGGAAATGAGTCGACCGTCTCGGATCGTGAAAACATCACAAGCTTATACTTTCTGATTAAATACTCAAAACTCTTGATAGTGAGCTGAAGCCAAATGAGCACCTTTCTGTACGCAGAGATGTTATCTTTGACTGGAACATCTTCAACAATCATAGTTACCGTTTTCCGCATCTCGCTATCCATTTCCACCTTGATCTCGGTTCGAAAAATTTCATTGATATTCTGCAACAGTTCTTCAGCATTCTTTGTGCCAACTGCAAAAGAAGATACGTGTTTTTTCCATTCTTCAGTTTCCATCATCTGAAATCAAAACGATTAAGAAAAAACGTGTAGCATGTAACTAATATACCTCCTCAAGAACCACTTTTTGGCCTATTAAATGTATCTTGAACTCCTCGTTGATTTCAACCATTTCATGTATAGTAGTTAATCTTTTCTTCGAGGTTCTCAAGTAATAACTCATCAAGTTATGGGTCAGTTTTCTTAATGGTGGAAGTATATGAATCGTTGGAATGTGTTCGAAAAGTAAGTCGTAGATAGAATCCTTGTGAATGTACGTTTTGCATCCCAAACTTTGGAAAAGGAATATGTGAGGCTAAAAAACAATTTTTTACAGAAGTGTCATTAGAAACTAAAACTCACTTTGTAAAATGTTGAATCCTGGATTTGGAAGTATTTTTGATGTCCAGAAAAGCTCATGAAGCTCATAAGACTGTTCTCCATACTTTCTGGAGATCCGTACATTTGAATTCTTATGTTGGATGGTCCATATAGAGTTCGAATATTTTCAATCAAGCTTCTTTCTTGGCAAGACCAACCCCTGGGAATCAGTTCGCAAGGAAGGAACTTTCGAATCATCAGTTCCTGTGAAGCAGCAGGAAGCATTGTAAGGTCAGGTTGGACAATTGAAGATGATGCACTCATTGTTCGACGTTGAGATCTGTAAAATAAAAATTGATACGTTGAAAATGGAGAGGGTGTTCAAAAAAAGATTCAAAAAGGCGAAACCAACGATCAGAGTGAGAGGAAATTGATTTTGATTGACAGTTTTACTAGAGAGAGGGGGGTAGTGATATTTATGAGAGTCTGCCATCAGACTAAAACCGATCGAAACTATGTGGAGAACTGCTATATGGGGTTGGCGATATATCAGAGGTGATATAATTCCAGGTAAAAACAAGAGATAAGAATCGTAGAATGGATTTGATGCAGCAAAGGTTGGTGGTTCGTCGAGATGAAAAAGAGATTTTGTCATGGGTATAATCAAAATTGAAAAAAAAGGCGCAGCGTCATTCAAAATTTTTTGAATTAGAGGTTTGAGAATGCAGTGTAAAATTAAGACATTAAACACAGTTTGGAGGTGAATCACAATAGGAATGTAGCAACAAAAACAAGAAATTGATTGACAGAGACAACTCCAGACGAGGAAATAAAATGGAGGTGAAGGTGGGGAATATTAACTGAACAAACCTATGATAACTTCATCAACTAAAGAATCTTTAGTCGAGAGGATCATCAGGACAGAAGTTGAGTGGCCTGAACACAAAAAGAAAAGAAAAAGGGAGAAGGGAGATCCTGGAGGTTCAAATGGGTTGTGGTGGTCAGAAAAGGTATTAAGAGAAGGGGTAGAAATCGATTGGGAGGAGACGAGGGAGGGCGACCATACAAGGCGCTGTCGCAAATGTAGAGTGTCTGCTGTGGAGACAATGAGGCAGAAGAGAGGAGAGTGAGTTGAGCGTGGTGGGGGGGGGGGGGGTCGTGGTGGGACCCTACTATTTTCGAGAATGAACGCGCCGCGTAGGAAAAGAGTTTGAGTGCGAGTACACTTTTCGTGTGTTTTCGATGGTTAATGAGCGATTTTTTCGGATTTGTAATGTTTTTTGATTCAGAACATTTTTGAACGTTTTCCCAATCAAAGAAATAAAATCACAGAGAAAATTTTTTATTCGGTTCTTATCCGTCCCACATTTTTACGCTGCGTTCGGTGAAATTCTCACGAGAACCAACCTATTGTGTTGTAATACAAAAGCATTTTCAGTTCAAATTGAATGTGTTTTATATAACATAGTTGTTTCTTGTTTGCTATTATGATTTCACTTTGAATTCTCTAGATAGTTATATCTGCAAGGAAAACCAAAACAAAAATTGGAATTATATTTTTATTCATAGAACAAGAAAGAGAGAAACTAAAGAAGTACGATCGAAATTACTGTAAACTTTTGTTGAAACATGAAAAATATTGAATAAAAAAAGATATATCAAAACAAATTCCACAAATCAATTCTTTCCTTTCTTAGCGGCTTTTCCAGAAGGCATCAGCGACCCTCACCATGGTTTGTAAAATATCCTACGAGAAATTTTTTTTTCTTGAAAAACAAAAAATGAATAGAAACTGCCACAAAGTTGCTCAAAAACGTTATCCAACAACATTTCGATGAAATCGAACCATAAATTCCATCATTGTGTCGATATAGAACCAACGTCCGTCCCTCGGCCCACTGTATTTCGGCTGTGATTGAGGAAATTGCCTGAAAGTACCCGTAAACACCCCTGAACCTACTCTAATAATAACGCCAGAGAGGTTTTAGAACATGTAGAACACGAATCTGACCTTATCTCAACTTTTTTAGTTGAAAAATTTCATACTAAGATGCGATGTTTAGATTATCCATGTGAAAATTCAGAATTTCAGATTTTCGGCTTGTTCAGTCCGGGACTTGATCCCAGATGGTCTAAAATGTTGTGAAAGCATTGCTCAATATCATTTTCATGCATTTCCAGATTAATAAAGTTCGAATCGGTACTTTGAAACAAAATATGCGAAGTTCAGTTTTCCGAAAAGTGCGATTTTTGATGGAAATCGGCCTAGAAGTGCTTAAGACACTGCGAAACATGCCCTGATATTTTGCCCGGAGGGGTAAAAAACTGCGTAGAACACGAATATAACATTATCTCGCGTGACTATGTAGAAAAATTTTCGGAGCGAATCAAAAAACTGAAAATTTTCACAAAAAACTGAAATTTTCAGGATGAAGGAGGAGAGCTAGAAACTTGGTTTGAACTGTGAAAATGCTTCTAAAAGTGTCTTCTATCGATTCCCGAAAAGTAGACATTGATAGCTTTTCGGGGAAAAAAGTTAGTTTTTGGACTGAAAGTGGGCGTGGCTTGCTGGAAAAGGGGCGGAGCCTGAAACGGAAAGTGCCGTTGTGTTCAGGGGGTCATATATACCTACTGTACAAATTTTCATTAGGTTCACAACACTTTTGTAAAATCCTAATGCCATCGCCTTCTCGATACCCTCACAGAACGCCTCTTAATGTGTACGTTGTTCAAATAAAAGAGTCAAAACTTACTCATTGTCGCTGGTTTGAACTTATAGCAAAAATCGGATCTTGTCACTTTTCCTCCTTTGATCAGCTCCATCCAACGAGAATATTGCTTGTCAGATCTGCAAGTAAGTTGTTTTTTGATTTGAACGACATAAAGAAACGTTGAACTCTTACATATCAGCGATTTCCCAAAATTCCATGGATGCCTGGGAAAGTTGACGAAGAATAATTCCACAACACCATATGTCCAGTGGTCGTCCTTCTACAGTTACATTTTTCCATAACTCCGGAGCCGCATACTGCTTGGTTCCAATGCATTCTTCGTTCTTGAACTTCTGATCCTTGTTCTTCATTCTCTTCGATTTGCCAAAATCGGCCAATTTGAGCGTTTCTGAAATGTTTTCATATGTGTGAAATTGAAATTTGAGAGTTTTGACTCACCATTGCAGATCAATAAATTTTCCGGTTTAATGCCACAATGGACGAGCATTTCTGAGTGCAAGAATTCGATTCCATCGACAAGCATTTTGAAATACTTGTGAGCTTCATCTGGTGTGACAGATTTCATTTTGAACTTATCGTAGAGGCTTTGAGGAGCAAATTCAATTACGAAAGAGATCATTTGCGGGATCTTATTCATTCCAAACAACCGAATGACATGTCCTTCTGTATCTTTTTCCGTCAGGTCCCGATGGATGTTGTATTCATCCACAATGCTCTTTCTTGAATTCCGCTCGCAAACAAACTGACATTTAATAGCCACTTTCGATCCATCAGAACCGGATCCTCCAAAAACAACTCCGAATCCGCCTTTTCCGAGTAATTCTTCGTTTCTCGTGTAAGTGACTCCTTGTACAGTAAAATTCTTGGTAGCCAGATCCATGTCGTTGTTGCACAATGCCATTGTTAGCTGCAAAAATAGAGTTAACGGTGAAGAAATTTAAAGAGAGGCAAATGAGTGGTATGGTCGCAAAATAAGAAAACTGAGAGAGAAAAAAAGGTTTGAACCTCAGAAATGTCGTTTGTACGAGAGGAGTCCTGCCTTATATCCTCCTCTCTTCCCCAAAAATCTTATCTAGTGTACACTGCCCCGTCCACCCGATCGTAAATTTCAGTCAGGTATACTCTTACCCATCGACATATCTATCGATCTGTGGTGTACACTGTACCATCTGCTTGTTCAATTCGTTTATTTATGAGGGTATACTTTTGAAGACCAATGATGATTATCGTATTCAAGAAAATTTTCAAAAAAGAAACATATTTATTCCGACATATTTTAACAATAAAAAAGATCTGAACAAGTAAGTATTTTATTTACTTTATACCTGATACAAGAAATAGTTCGGAACCCCTTAATGTGGGGAACACTATATCACTGGGTATAATGTTCCGCAGGGCTCCGCCGTGTACGTTATAGGAAAGAGGCTGACCAAAACTAAAGCATAATAGTAGAGGTGAGAGAGTCCTCGATTGAGCAAATCTGCAAGGATTTATAATCCTGCAGATGGGCGTATACCGGCTGAAATCCATCGACTCCTCGAGAGTGTGATGTGAGAGCTGTGCAATTCATCATATCATGTCTGCGCTGCGGTTTGATCTGTGGACCTTATGACGTGGAAACGACAGAAA
>GL379998.1:102848-137806 GCA_000143925.2 Caenorhabditis brenneri
GAAAGTATAGGATTGTGAAATAGATATGGGATAAATTGTGAGATGACCTCACCTAACGGTAACGTGGATTACCGATATAGAGAAACTAGTTTCCCTTACTGTAGAACGAATTGGAGAAATGTTCTGTTGTTTCGATGATTAAAATTGTGAAAATAAGTTATAGAATTCTCATTGATATACAAAGCCCCAAAAAGTGCACATCATAAAACCAACCAAGTCGAAACCACCTTCAGTATATTGCCAAATTCCGCATCTTCGCCCGAAATCTGCTCAACTCATCCTTATTTTCACTGTACACCTGCAAAAGTTAAAAAAAAATCGCCTAAGATACGCTAAAAATGAGTTATAAACTACAAATAAATAACCGGTTCCGCAAAACATCTCCCACACGTCTTTTTTCGAAGGAGTACACGGAGGGAAAAAATTTTGCTGCGACGGCTACGGTCTTTCGGAGAAAGAACGGAGCGTAGGAAAGGAATGTGAATGGGAATATAGTTTTGGGGCATTTTCGATGGTTAATGAGCGATTTTTTTGGATTTCGTAATTTTTTATAATTCAGATCATTTTGAAACGTTTTCCCAATTAAAGAAATAAAATTACAGAGAAAATTTTTTCTCTGGTCATTATCCGACAATCATCAGTTCTGTGCGTTCGGTCAAATTCTCACTACACCCAACCTATTGTGTTATAATACAAAAGCACTTTTGCTTCATATTGAATGTTTTTTCTTGAAATAACAGAATTGTTCTTCGATCACAATTATGATTTCACTGTGAATTCTCTAAAGAGTTATTTCTGCAAAAACTAAGGAAAACCAAAAAAAAATATTGGAATCAAATGTTTATTCATTGAACGAGAGAAAATAATGAAGTACAATTGAAATTACTGTAAATTGTGTTGAAACATTGAAAAATTGAAAAATTTGAATAAAAAAAAAAGACAAATCAAAACAAACTCTAAAATTCAAAATCATTTGTTGAAAAATTGAAAAATTGAAAAAATTGAATAAAAAAAAGACAAATCAAAACAAACTCTAAAATTCAAAATCATTTGTTGAAAAATTGAAAAATTGAAAAAATTGAATAAAAAAAAGACAAATCAAAACAAACTCTAAAATTCAAAATCATTTCTTTCCTTTCTTAGCGGCTTTTCCAGTGTTTCCGATTGCTTTTCGTTTGCGTACAGCTGTCTCTCCGGTGTAACATGGGTCCTCTTTGATTTCCTCAATTTTAATCCGCTTCCCAGGTTCTACACATAACATCTTTTTGAGAAGACTTATTGTGGCTGGTTTGAACTTATAGCAGAAATCAGATCTTGCCAATTTTCCTCCATTGACCAGTTCCATCCAGCGGGAATATTTCTTATCAGATCTGCAATTTGCGATTTGAAAGAAAGAAAGGAATGTTAAACTCTTACTCATCGGCGATTTCCCACAGTTCCAATGATGCCTGGGAAAGTTGAAGAAGAACAATTCCACAGCACCAAATATCCAATTGTCGTCCCTCTACATTGTCTTTCTTCCATAACTCCGGAGCAGCATATTGTTTGGTTCCAATAGACTCTTCGTTTTTGAATTTCTGATCCTTATTCTTCATCCTCTTCGCTTTTCCGAAATCAGCCAATTTAAGCGTTCCTGAAATATATTCATAAAATGGGAATGAACTTCATGATTTTTGACTCACCATCACAGATCAATAAATTTTCCGGTTTAATGTCACAGTGGACGATCATTTCCGAGTGAACAAATTCAATAGCATCGACAAGCATTCGAAAATAGTGGTGAGCTTCTTCGGGAGTGACACTTTTCATTTTAAGCTTGTCATAGAGACTCTGAGGAGCGAATTCAACCACAAAAGAGATCATTTGCGGAATCTTATTCATTCCAAACAACCGAATGACATGTCCACTTGTATCTTTTTTTGTTAGATCCCAATGAATGTCGTATTCTTGCACAATGCTTTTTCTCGAGTTCCGCTCACCGACAAACTGACATTTAATCGCCACTGTTGATCCATCAGACCCGGATCCGCCAAAAACAACTCCAAATGCACCTTTTCCGAGAAAGTCGTCGTTTCTCGTGTAAGTGACTCCTTGTACAGAAAAAGACTTTGAAGCGAGATCCATGTCGTTGTTGCACATTTCCATTATTAGCTGAAAAATAATACAGTTAACGAAAAAGAAATACAAAGAGAGGCAAATGAGTGATAGCGTCACAAAAAAAGAAAATTGGAGTAGAAAAAAAAGGTTTGGATGGAACCTCAGAAATGGCGTTTGTACGAGAGGAGTCCTGCCTTATATACTCCTCTCTTACCTAGAAATCTTATCTAGTGCACTCTGCCCCGCCCACTCGATCGTAAATTTCAGAGATGTAAGGTATACTTCTTATCCATCGACGTATCTATCAATCTGTGGTGTACACTGTGCCATCTGCTCGTTCAACTTGTTTATTTATGAGGGTATACTTTTGAAGACAGTTGATGGTTATCGTATCCAAGAAGATTTGAAAAAAAAACATATTTATTCGGACATATTTGAACAATACAAAATAATATCAACTGGTAAGTAGTTTTCTGAACATTTTGAGAACGAGATCCACTGTGGTAAAACGAATCGACGAAATTTTTGTTTCAATGAAAGAATCGTGAAACAAAGTTTCGTTTTTTTGTTCAAACTCATTGAATTTCTATTGATATATACAAAGTGTTAAAAATTGCTCATCTTCAATATTCCAATAAAGTAGATTTATCACAAATTGATAGTGTTCTTCTATGTTTCCAATTTCCCGCATTTTTGCTTAAAATCTGTTCAATTTATCTTTCATTTCTCGCTACGTCTGCAAAAGTGTCACGAGTACACGGCAAGAAAAAGTTTGGCTGCAACCGCCACGGTCTTCCGGAGACAGAAAAAAAAATGCGAATAGTGTTTTGGGGCGTTTTTGAAGATTCATGAGCGATGTTTCTCTGATTCTGTATTTTTTGAACGTCTTACATGATTCAGATCATTTCTTGTACATTTTTCAAATTAAAAAAATGGAGTCACAGAGAAAATCCTTTCTTTTTCATCATCATCTGGTCATCATCAGTTTGGAGCCCCTCTTCCCACCCTTTCGAATAAAAGATTGGAAAAAAGAAGGCGAGGTAAAACAATCAGACTTTATTCAAACAAAAAACTCAATTTTGTGAACTATAACATTGTGCCTTCGAAAGGATTAGCATGAATTCTCAGTCTTTGTGCAGGATAGAACGTGTTCTGCGCTGCATGGAAACAATGTTCGGAGTGTTCATATTCTCAAAAAAATTAACTGACTTGAATTTCTTTGAGTGGCAGTTTTTGAGTAAGAATTTGAAAGTACTGAATATTCACTCATATTTGATTTCACATTGATCGATATGCAGTTTAAGATATTTCTGTCATCATGAATCTCAATAATTAGTCTTTAATCCAAATTTCATAAGATATAGGTAGGCCATGCTAGTCGAGCGGCCAGAGGGAACGAATGTATGGGACTCTGCCAATGAGGACGCCTTCAGACAGGTGGAACATTCTCGAAAATAGTAGGGTCCCACCGCGACCCCCCCCCCCCCTCCACTACGCTCAAACACTCCCCTCTCTCTTGCCTCATCGTCTTTAAACCAGTCATTCTACAATTGCGACAGCGCCTTGTATGGTCGCCCTCCCTCGTCTCCTCCCAATCGATTTCTACCCCTTCTCTTAATACCTTTTCTGACTACCACAACCCACCCTTCCCTCCTTCATACGAACTTCCAAGATCTCCTCTATTTTTTGCCTCATCTGGAGTTGTCTCTGTCAATCGATTTCTCGTTTTTGTTACTACATTTCTATTGTGATTTACCTCCAAACAAACCTGATAAGGGGCCACATCTCCTTCTCAGACCTTTCTTTTAAAGTTCAAACAAATTCGTCTCATTCCGATCGTTTGTTTCAAGTCTTAATTTTACAGCGCTAATTCCCAAGCTCTTGTTTGACGCTCAACCCCTCACCCTACGCTCAAAATTCACTCTCCTCTCTTCTGCCTCATTGTCTCCACAGCAGTCATTCTACACTTGCGACAGCCCCATGTATGGTCGTCTCTCCTCGTCTCCTCCCAATCGATTTTTACCCCTTTTCTTAATACCTTTGCTGACTACCACAACCCGTTCGAACCTCCAGGATCTTCCTTTTCCCTTTTTCTCTACTTTTTGTGTTTGGGTCACTCAACTTCTGTCTTGATAATCCGGAGACTTACTACAGATTTTTTAGTTAATGAAGTTATCATAGGTTCGTTTAGGCAATAATCCCCCACCTTCACCACCATTTCTTCGACTCGTCTGGAGTTGTCTCTGTCAATCAACTTCTTGTTACTACATTTCTATTGTGATTCACCTCCAAACCTTGCGTAATGTCTGAATTTGCAGTCTTTGAATGACGCTGAGTCCTCTTTTTTTCATCTTTTTTTATTTTATCTTGAATACCCATGACGAATTCTCGACCTTTTCTGCATCTAACCCAATCGGCAATTCTCATTTCTGGTCTTTACCTGGAACGCTGTCACCTCTGATATATTTCTGCCTCCACCAACCCTCTCTAACCCATCTCCACATAAATGTTTGGGATGTATGAATCGGTTTTAGTCTGATAGCAGATCTTCATAAATATCCATCTAGTAAAACTGCCAAGCAAAATCAACTCACTCTGATCGACCGGTTTCGTTTTTTCGAACCTCTTTTTTGTACAGACACTTTTTTCTCTGTTACTTTACTTCTATTATCTCATTCTTTTCCATTTTCAACGTATCAATTTCCATTTTCCAGATCTCAACTTTGAATCATGAGTAAGTTTTCTTCAATTGTCATACCAGATCTTACAATGCTCCCTGCTGCTTCACAAGAACTGATAATTCGAAAGTTCTTGCCTTCCGAACTGATTCCCAATGGTTGGTCCTGCCAAGAAACAAGTTTGATTGAAAACATTCGAACTTTATATGGAGCATCCATAGTAAGAATTCAAATGTACGGATCTCCAGAAAGTATGGAGAAAAGTCTTATGAGCTTCATGAGCTTTCCTGGAAATCAAAAATACTTCCAAATCCAGGATTCAACGTTTTACAAAGTGAGTTATTGTTTTTAAAAATAACGTTTATCAAAAAAATTGTTTTTCAGACTAACGTATTTCTTTTCCGAAGTTTGGGAGGCAAAGCATACATTTACCAGGATTGTATCGACGAGTTATTTTTCCTTTGGGTTCCGAAGATTGATACACTTCCATCATTACAAAAATTGGCCCATAACTTGTTGAGTTATTTCTTGAGAACGTTGAAGAAAAATTTGACTACTTTACACGAAATGGTTGAATTCGACGAGGAGTTCAAGGAAAGTCTTATGGGCATCAAACTGGTTCTTGAGAAGGTATATCAAACACATGCGGTATGTTTTTTCTAAACCGTTGTGATTTCAGATCATGAAAACTGAAGCATGGACGAATCACGGAGCTACTTTTGCTTTTGACAAAAAAAGTGATGATGAACTGATGCATAATATCAACAAAATTATGCGAACCGAGATCACGGCGGAGATGGAAAGCGAAATGCGGGAGACGGTGACTATGATCGTTAAAGATGTACCAGTCAAAGAGAACATCTCTGCGTACAGAAACATGCTCACTTGGCTTCACCTCATTATCAGAAGCTTTAATGATTTCATCACAAAGAATAAGTTTGTGGTGTTATCACGATCCGAGACGGTCGACTCATTTTCAACGTCAAAAATCCTAGTTCGATTGTTTGAGAATGACGAGGAGAAGGTAGTCATGTCACATGAGTTGTTACATGCTATCAAACTCGAGAAACTTGACGTCTCAGGATTTGAAGATAAAATTCTGGCAATGCCAAAACTATCTGCAATGAGCTTCCGTGAAGTGTTTGAGATGATTCCAAGTAACATCTTCAGAATGTTGGAGTTCATTAGAATTCCGTTGAGAAACACAACAAAAGAACCGTACATGATTCCAACAATCGATGGAAGTTATTGTTTGAGTACATATCAATTCTTCATGATGATTCTTTGTGACGCAATCCATGTCAAGAAACTTTTCCAAGGTATGAAAATGGATCAATGGTCACATATTATGCACGAATTTTATTCCATGTTGGTGGATATTCTTCGCGATGGAAATTATTTTGTGACTATTGAAAAATATGAGGAAACGAAGCAGTTAGTCGGAACTTGGTTCAAAAGAAACTTCCCATCTCCAAATCGAAAAGAGATTTCAAAAATTCACAAGAATGGATTCACCCGCGAAGACATCAAGAAACAATTGGAACGATTGGAGCTCGCTGAAATCTTCCCTGGCATTGGGGAATTCGTTCTCAGAAGGCCGGTGCATCGTCAAGTCTATAGATGCGCGTATGAAGCGACAAAACAAATGCTTCAGATCGTACTTGATACACAGTTTACTTACATTTTTAGCAGTCTATCCCCACAACTCATTACCGTTTTCCATGAACGGAAGTGGTGTGTTCCATTGCTATCAAATCAGTGTCCACTTTGCTCTGAAAAACAAATTGATGAATCATCCGAGAAGACAGCAAAAAGTTCCAATGTCTCTGCTGAAAGGAAAGCGGATGAAAAGGAAGAGAGCCTCAATGATACTGTTGTCAGTTCATCAGATACTGCAAGTTCAGAGGAAGCTCTGGAAACACCCTCTACTGAAAAACTAGAAGACTCAAAGCCCGAATGCCGATCTTCCTCTGCAATTGTTGAGAGAGTTGTATTGGAAAAACAAGAACCAGTTCGAAAACCAAAAAAACCAAAGAAGAAAATGGAACAACTAGTTGTGAAACAAGAAGAAAAAGAATCGCAATCCTGTCCAAAATGTATTCGTGCCAGTGAATACACAAGAACAACTAACGAAGAACTCAGATTATCAAAAATTGAAGTGAAGCATTTGAAGAAAAAATTATCAGTAGTTGAGTTGGCATTGGAAGAGAAGAATGAACGAATTCGATTCTTGGAAGAGTAAGTTGAATATTTTGTATGCTATTAGTTCACAATTAATTTTTTGCAGGAAACTTCGGGAGAAGGAGCATCAAGTGAGTCTCAAGAGTTCAGAAGTCGAGACCCTGAACACCATGAAAGAAGAATTGGAGCGCAAAAACGAGCGGAATGAGAGGTTGATTGCAACATTCAACAAAGTGAATTCTAAAAAAGATTTGGCAATCAAGTCATTGCAATCTCAAAACAAGGAAAAGGACAAATTGATCGAAGATTTGGCATCTGAAAATTCGAAAGCCATTCTACCGAGAACTACTGAGGAATCTGACAAGATTAAATCCCTTCTGACAAATCTTTTGGAGACAAAAACGATTTTGTCAAATGAGGATCCAGTTAAGAAGTCCGATGTCATTTGTGAGGAGTTGATTGCCAAAACGAATTCCAAAACTACTCAACAAATGGTGAAGTATGAAACTAAAGTTTTCCAGCATCAAGTTTCTTCCTATATCCAAACTGTAAAGAACAATATTCAGTTGATCCAAGGGAACATGGCAATCAAAGTTGATCAGGTTTCGAAAGTTCCAAACTTTCCTGAATTCTCAGAAGAATTCAAGAATGTTCACAAGTCTATCTTGAAGAAAGAAGCTCCAATTCTCTGCAGACAACTCCTAAAACTAACTGATGAAATCGCTGACATGGAATGTGTAATCTGCATAAATGAAATGGAAAGTCATGATGGTACAACCAAGTGTTCCGAATGCAAAAGGAGGTTCCACAATCATTGCATCAGGACTTGGTGGAAAACGAAGAGCAGTTGCCCAGCTTGTTACATAGCAATGGTCGACGAACAGGAGTTCCCAGAGTTGTAATAATTGTTTATTTTCTTCTTGATTGGTTTTCTCAATAAAATAATTCAAAATGATTTATTGAAAATTTGTGATCCAAATACAGAAAACTATCGCAAAAGTCAGAGCTTGAATGAGCAAGAAAATTCAAAATAGAATCGGAAGAATTTTACTAGCTCATTCTCTCTGTCTAAGAATGGAATTAACGTCACTATCAATATTTGGTAATTACTACTAATGCTTCTTCTACAGCCTTGACCGATTTAGGCAGGAGAACAAAATCTCGACCGTCAATTTTAATGATTGCGTGAGTTTTTTTTTTAATTTTGCTAATTTTGAACATTTCGTCAACTAATGAAGACTAATTTCAATTCGTTTTCAGACCACCGCCCCAATTCGGGAGATTACCTCCCATCAGAAACGATCGGTAGTTTTATAATTTTGAATTACCAACCGGAAAGTCCTTCTTGATTGTCAAATTCGAGATCACGGGGCGGGTAGTTTTCTTGGACTTTGTCCTAAAACAATCCTTAAACATTCATCAACGCAGGAAGAGAAGCTGCATTAACTTGAGGGGTGAGTAGAAGGCATATATCAATGATCTGGAAAACCTACAGGGAAAGGCAATTGTGTACAAATGACAAGTATGAAGAAATGAAAATCTATTCTCTTTTTTATATTTTTCTACCAAAAGATGTAGTATTTTCACAATACTTTACATATACTATTTGTAGTTTCCTAGAGAAGAAGATTTATCTTATCTATTTGAATAATAGAGCGCACCGGACGATGGGCACTTTTCATATAGCTTCCGGCTAGCTGATTATTGATAAGATAGCTCATGATAAGATAATTGGGTGTATATTAGGAGCCGTAGTGAGATCAGCTTGTTTCACCAGGTCCAGCTGCAAATATTTCCATTGCTCCTTTTTTTTGTTTTTCTTCTCCTATATTTTTCACAAACTCCTAGCATCATTTTCAGGTTAAACTCTCTTCGACTTCAATGCTCCTTATATTCTTTCTACTATTATGTTTTTTATTGACGACGACAATAATTCGTCAGACGATGACTTATCAGACGATCAGAGTGAACCGGATCATCAACCAGACAAACCAATGTCCCCTCCATGGACAGGCAGATCCAATGCTCGACAAGTGCCTTAGCCCAGACCCACCCGCCCCCGTGATCTCAAATTTGACGATCCAGAAAGACTTTCCGGTTGGTGATTCAAAATTTTACAACTCTCAATTAACTATACAGTTTTAGGTACCAACTATGCTAGGAGAATGGATTTTGCACCCTCAGCTCCAAAGACAAACAAATCCAATGCCCGAAAAGTGCCTCGGCCAAGACCCACTCGCCCCCGTGATCTTGAATTTGACAATCGAGAAAGATCTTCCGGTTGGTGATTCGGAATTTTACAACTCCCAGTTAATCATACAGTTTCAGGTACCAACTATGCCAGGACAGTGTATTTTTCACCCTCAGCTCCAAAGACAGACAGATTCAATGCCCGAAAAGTGCCCCGGCCAAGACCTACGCGTCCCCGTAATCTTGAATTTGATGACCGAGAAAAAAAATTCTGAAACGCGAGGGGCACGTGAAGGACGCGGAGTACGCGGTAAATTTTTAAAGATAAATTTGATTTCCTCCTGATTCTCCCTTACCATTAAATCTCTCTGAAAATTATTGTCACTAATATGGAAAAAGTAATGAAAATAATTAATCAAACATTTTATCATGTGAGCACGAAACGATAAAGGCAAAATATATTGGAAATATTCGGTACAGGCACCCCCAGTACTGCATTTTCAGAGCGGCATATCTCGGTTGTGATAAGAGTGATCATGTTTTGGTCAACTGAAAAAATGTTTATTATTGAATTTTCCAAAATTTGTGAGTTGAAAACTTTTTACATACTCCGAAGACAACTGAGATATGCTGCTGTAAGCAAAAAAGATTCACTCAATGCCCGTAGTACAGGCATCCCAGTACTGTATTTTCAAAGCGGCATAGCTCGGTTGTGATAAGAGTTATCAAGTTTTGATCAACTGAAAAAATATTTATGATTGAATATTCCATAATTTGTCAGTTGAAAACTTTTTACGTATACCAAAGACGACTGAGATATGCTGCTGTAATCAAAAAAGATTCACTTAAATCCAGTAGTGCAGGCATCCCAGTACTGTATTTTCTGAGCGGCATAGCAAGGATGTGATAAGAGTTATCATGTTTTGGTCAACTGAAAAAATGTTTATGATTAAATTCTTCACAATTTGCCTGTTGAAAACTTTTTGCGTATTCCAAAGACAACTGAGATATGCGGCTCTAATCAAATAAGATCCACTTAAATTCCGTAGTACCCAGTACTGTATTTCCAGCGCGGCATATCTCGGTTTTGTTAGGAGTTATCATGTTTTGATCAACTGAGAAAATGTTTTTTTATGAAGCTGTGCGTGTCATAAGCGGTTAAAGATTGTTAGATTTGAATTAAACATTTATTCAGGAAGAAAAAACAAAGAAGAATAATAGTAATGTCGTAAAATGACATTGAAAAAATTTTCCCAAAACACAGTTCATCAAAACCAAGGAAGACTGACTCAACCACTTGATCAAGTCATATCTTGTGTAATACTTCTCAACACTCTGGTATTTATGTAGCCTTGTAATTTTATGTTTGCCAAAAGTTCGAAAACAGTCTTTGTTAACTACCAAATTTATTGTTTAAAAATCTGTTCAGAAAGCAAAATTAACAAAGGAAAAACAAGAAAAACAGAATGGTTTACAACAAAAAATTTGAAATAGAAAAGGTAAGGAAAATTAGTTGAAAATTGGTGGGATCTCTCCACGTAATAATGCAGCAAAGTTTGGCTTGAGTTCCCTATACATCTTCTGAAGTTCCCCGTCTTCGAACCCAAAAATTCTCGCATTGTGCCAGATGTCGTATATCTCGAAGGCCTTGTTCAATTTCTTTCCATCAACTTCATTCTCCAAAATCTTTTTCACAATTGGGTGTTCGGGACCAAACTTGTTGCAAGCCCACTCCGCAAGTTGCAACATCTACAAGAAAAAATCCCTGTCAACTGAACTGGTTCAAATGCAACTTACTGTCCATCGATTGCAATCATAGGATTGCGCACCAGTTGGAACAAATTCAGAGGGGGGTCTCTGAAAATTAGAAAGATTGTTATAATGAAAACGAAAAGTTAACTCACTTGAGGTTGAGCTGGCACTACTCTAACAATCTGAAGATCATCGTCCGATGAAGACTGTCCGACAGAAGCGGCCGGAATGGTCATTGTCCCCTGAGATGAGTATCATTTAGGCTGATGTCATAGAAAATTAGATATAAAGTCCTACCGATCTCGAATGACGTCTTCTCTGGCCATGTAGCTCAGATAATGGCGAGGTACAGCGACGCTTTGCCTGAAAATAGAACTTGTGAGTAATAATGAAGTCGATAACTTGATGAGAATTCTGACAACTTTCACAAACGTAAAAGGATTGCTAAACCATTCAAAAAACGTAATTTTTCAATGTTTTGAAAAACTAAAAAAACTTTTGAGTGCATGTATTTGAACCGATTTGAATCAAAACGAGATTAACTCAGTTTTTCGAATGGTTCAACTGCGAAGAGAACAACTATTTTGGACAACTTACGCTGGAGTTCGAGCCACGCGATGGAGCCTGATCCATGGCACGAGGGTTCCTGGTTGTTGGTGGAGTGGAGTTTCCTGGAGTCAAGAGGAACCGAACCTGGAAAAAAAGCGCTGTTTATTTCAAAAAAAACTGTTAGGTTTTTGAAGGGATCAATGCATCATCTCGCCAAAAACGAGAAAAAATATTTTTGAGACATATTGATCAACCCGTAAGCTAAACCAGATATAATTTTTCAAAGTTTTGAAGAGAACAAAAATTTTTTTGAATATTTTTTTGGAATATTTTTTTTGAATTTTGAACCGTTTTGAATCAAAACGAGATTAACTCAGTTTTTTGAATAGTTCAGTGTTCAAAAAGAATGTTTTGGGCAACTGACTCTGGAGTTCGAGCGACGCGACGGAGCCTGATCCATGGCGCGAGGGTTCCTGGTTGTTGGTGGAGTGGAGTTTCCTGGAGTCAAGAGGAACCGAACCTGGAACAAAACGATTTTCAGAAATATAGATATTCCAAGGCACGCTGTTTATTTCAAAAAAAGCTGTTAGGTTTTTGAAGGGATCAATGCATAATCTCGCCAAAAACAAGAAAAAATATTTTTGGGACATATTGATCAACCCGTAAGCTAAGCAAGATATAATTTTTCAAAGTTTTGAAAAGAACAAAAATTTTTTTGATTTTTTTTTGAATTTTGAACCGCCTTGAATCGAAACGAGATCAACTCAGTTTTTTGAATAGTTCAGTGTACAAAATGAAAAAAAAATGTTTTGGGCAGCTTACACTGGAGTTCAAGCGACGCGACGGAGCCTGATCCATGGCGCGAGGGTTCCTGGTTGTTGGTGGAGTGGAGCGTCCTGGTTTATTGTTTGTGGTGGGGAAATGTCGAGAGTTACGGGGCATCGACGGCATTGGTGGAGATGAGCGAGGTGGACGAGGAGCCAAGGTCGATCCCGAAGTTCCGACATTTCCAGCTCCAGATGATGGAGCCGAGGCGGCAGTGCTTCCTTGAGTCGAGAGGAACCGAACCTGGAACAAGACTATTTTCAAAATTGAAGAAATTTCGAGAAGCAGGAGAGTTTTTTAAATGGATCAATGCATAATCTTGCCAAAAACGAGAATAAAATTTTTTGGAGACATATTGATCAACCCGTAAGCTAAGCGAGTTTTCGGGTCTGAAACTGCCGAAAAAAGACTCTTGTTGAGCAGTTGTCAGTGGTTGTCAGAGGCGCATTAAAATTTTGATTTCACTGCGTCGAGCGAAAACCTTTTTTTTTTTTTTGAAATTTCCAGAACCGATATCTTTCATGCAAAGGTGTTTTCAATTTTTTTTTTTCAAGAATTGAGTCGGTTTCAATCAAATTCTGCCTGAATTCATTGCAAAAGTGATTTTTGAAAAATTCACTAGGAATGGTTTAATTTCATTTCTAAAAAAATTCTTACCGGAATTCCCATTCCTCTATGCATCCTGGCAATCTGTTCCCTAACCTGCAAGAAATACTCAATTCATTTACATGCGTAAGAAAAAAAAAGGTTGTTTGGAATTCAGTTTCAGAAGAAGGAATCTAATGTTTTCGAATTGCTAATTGTTTTACAGATAGGAAAAAAGGCTCAAAACAATTCGAAAAAATTCAGAGTATTCATTAAAAACAAACTTGAAGTCATCTTTCTCCTTTCACCTAATCCAAATTTTTCAAGGCGTAGTAAAGCTTTGGACAATGATTTTTGTAATTCTAGTAGTCATGTGTATGTATCAGAATTTCACAATGAGAGATTTTGAAAATCGCCCAAAAATCCGTGAAACGGCAATCATTTTTGAGTTTGGGCAGCTACTGGAGCAACTGCCAAAAAAGCATCGGTACGTAATGCGACTGCTTGCAGTCGGAAAAATCTAGATATTAAAACTTTTTGGTGTGCACCACAGGGCCGAAGCCGGACAAAACTTTAAAATCTAGACTTTCCCGACTGAAAACAGTCACATTACACGTCAACGCTTTTTTGGGTTGTTGCTGCAGTAGCTGCCGAAACTCGAAAAAGAATGCCGTTTAACGGCTTTTTGAGCGATTATCAAAATCTCTCATTATGGAATTCTGATATATACACATGACGACTACAATTACAGAAATTATTGTACAAAGCCTTACTACGCCTTTAACACAACCGTATAGTTTGTACTCTCAAAACGGTGCTACCCCGCATTAGAACCGGCCGTGATAGAACTTTTCCGCATTAGAAGTAATGAATCCGGTCTATTCGCCCTTTTTAGCCTGATTTAGCCTGAAACGACCGAAACCGACCCCAACGGCCCGACTCGGCTCAAATAGTCCCTAACGACCTAAATCGGCCCGAATCGTCCCAAGTGGGACCAAATGGCCTAAATCGACATAGTTGTGATGGGCCGGGCCGGGCCCAGCCCGCTCGGCCCGCTCGGCCCGCCAGTTACCGCGAAGTTTGAATTTGAATTTTCAAAATCGAAAAATCAGCTGACTTTTGCCTATTTTTTGTAAATTTCACATATTTTGCATGTTGGGGGTAGTTTGAGTGGTTTGAATCACGAATCAGCCAAAAATTGAAACTTTTTGAAAATTTTGTGTTTTTTCCATAACTTTGGGGTAAGTTTTGAAAAATTTTTCCCGGTGCGGCCCGGCCCCGATTTCACAAGTATGTAAATCGACTCAAATAAGTCCAAATCTATGTCGGCCCAGACGGCCTGAATATTTTCAAATGACCCAAAGTGGGCCAATTTTTGGCGCTGTCAGCTCAAACCGACCGAGTACTATTCGGGCTTATTTGGACCGAACAATCCTACTCTGACCAAATGTTTGATTTGGTCCGATTTATGCCATTTCAAGTAGTTTGGACCGATTCGAGCCGATTCGGGCCAATTCAGACCAATTAGGCCAATTTGGACTAATTCGAGGCAAAAAGGTCGATTCCGACCTAGTTCTAATTTGGTCAGTTCTGATGCGGGGTAGAACGCTCAAAACCAAATGCCAATTTAACCAACTCACCTCTGCATGACGTGAGCTATCCAGAACTGGATTAATTCTCTGAAATACTGCAAATTACTGAAATCTTACAATTTTTTCATTTTATTACTTGAAGCGAAACCCAAACTTCTTTTTTGGTAATATATAGTTTAGTAGAATTGCCTATTCTTAAAAAATTATAGACATCAAAAACTATTATTATTACAAGATTCTATAGCTATTATGAAATTCGATTATTTTCGTCAGAGCAGACAAATATACAGTTTCGCTTAGTAGTTTATGATGTTGTGGAATTTTTAAGCAAGCGCATTACTGATGCTTAATACAGCTCTTGGGAAAATCTACAGAAACTGCATAAACAGCAATTTTTCCGGTTTTTTGACGAGATCTTCAAAAATGACTACATGCAGTTTTCTGAAATAAACATTATTGGAAAACTAAAACAATTTTTAAAAAATTTTTTCGCCTCAGAGTTAACCAGCAGTTTTTGATATTTTCGATTGTTTTATAAAATTATTTAATTGAAATTTTGTTGAAAATCGATTTCTTAACTAGTAGCACGTTTTGGATATTCTCATAGCAAAACTGTACATTCTATTGGAAACAAAAAATTGGACAACAACTATTGTGAAGGAATTATTAAGGAAACTTACGTTCGTGCCACTGCTCATTGGCAAAGAGCTGCCACGGGAAGGCACTGACGGACGTTGAGAGCCAGTTGGGCGTTGGCTAACCGGTCCGGTGGTCGTAGGGCCGTTCTGCGGTGGAGCCAGTGCAGATCCCGAAGAAGTGCGGATCTGAAAATTAGGTAAATGTTCGCAAAATGAAGTCAGAAAGAGCAAATCTAGCTCTACTTTTATACACTAGGAGTTGCGCAATCAAAAAATACAAGCAGAAGTTCATACGATTTTGAAAGTAATTGCGCGTTTTCCCAGTATTTTGTTTTGATATTATGTCCTCAAAATGCGATTTCCTGTCACCCCTTTTGAAAAGCTCGATGACAACTTACGCTGATACTTAAGAGACGATTTCTCAAAAAGCCGACTTGGCAATGTAACACATCGGCCAAACTGATCCGTCGGTTTTGATATTTTGTGTTATGAGTACCCAAGGTAGTCTAATTACAAAACCACTTAGAGAGTTAGGCTCCGCCCTCTTCCTCCAGGACAAAAATCTCCAGATGACCGAAAATGGATTTTTTCCAAATTTTTAGATACGGTCAAAAACTTTTTTGGAATGAACACTATACATGATTTGAAGCATTTTTGCAATAGTTCATCAAATCTGAATTGTTCAACTTCATATTGAAAAATCGATTTTTAAAATTTTTTTCTAATTTTTCCGATTTTTCAAAAAATTTTACTACGTACGACAGAAAATGTTATTGCAGTTTATGAACAAGTATGGTACTGGTTATCAAAATAACATAATGCAAAGTTTCTATTTCGACGGCCCGTGGGTCATTATATCAAATATATAGCTATTTTCAGCGATATTTCATGATACCCCCCTCATGGTGAAAAAGTGAATGTCATGGATTTTGCTCATAATTTGTTTCTAAGTATCCCTGATGGTATCTCACAACTCCTATAAGTGTCAGCCCTTATACTTGAATCTGGCTGGAGTTATGAAATGCGAGAAAATTTGGCCTATGAAATAGGGACCGAAAAATCGAACTTACATTTTTCATTTATTTCGTGTCGATTTGAATTAGTGGTTCTTATTCTTTGTTTTAAGTAACAAAGCGAGAAAATAAATCATCAGGATTCCAAACAAATAGTGTCCAGAATGGATTGAAACCTATGAGTTTCCTGTATTGATTTCATCCTAGTCTCCCAAAGAGATTTTTCCAGATTGAACAGTGGTTCTATTGTATTTTTTACACAAATCGATATGGAAAAGAACAAAAAAGTGTTACCAGTTCAAATTGACACGAAATAAATGAAAAATGTAAGTTCGATTTTTCGGTCCCTATTTCATAGGCCAAATTTTCTCGCATTTCATAACTCCAGCCAGATTCAAGTATAAGGGCTGACACTTATAGGAGTTGTGAGATACCATCAGGGATACTTAGAAACAAATTATGAGCAAAATCCATGACATTCACTTTTTCACCATGAGGGGGGTATCATGAAATATCGCTGAAAATAGCTATATATTTGATATAATGACCCACGGGCCGTCGAAATAGAAACTTTGCATTATGTTATTTTGATAACCAGTACCATACTTGTTCATAAACTGCAATAACAGTTTCTGTCGTACGTAGTAAAAATTTTTGAAAAATCGGAAAAATTAGAAAAAAATTTAAAAATCGATTTTTCAATATGAAGTTGAACAATTCAGATTTGATGAACTATTGCAAAAATGCTTCAAATCATGTATAGTATTCATTCCAAAAAAGTTATTGACCGTATCTAAAAATTTGGAAAAATTCCATTTTCGGTCATCTGGAGATTTTTGTCCTGGAGGAAGAGGGCGGAGCCTAACTCTCTAAGTGGTTTTGTAATTAGACTACCTTGGGTACTCATAACACAAAATATCAAAACCGACGGATCAGTTTGGCCGATGTGTTACATGCTCTCTACTGTTGAAAGTCGACTTTCTCAGATTCTTCGTCTTAATACAGCTTTTGCAGAAATTTGAGAAATCCACATTTTTTTTTTGGGAAGAGATTTTTAAAAATGACTACATGCGGTGTTCTGAGATGAATACTACTGGAAAACTGAATAACACTCTAAAAACTTTTTCCGGCTCGGAGTCGATCGGCAGTTTTCTAAATTTTCGATTGTTTCATAAAATCATTCAATTGAGACTCTTTGAAAACCGATTTCTTAACTAGTAGCACGTTTGGGATATGCTTAAAGCGAAATTGTACATTCTATTGGAACACATAATGAACTATATGGAAATTTAGACAACAACTACTGTCAAAAATAAATTTTGAGGAAACTTACGTTCGATTCACTGCTCATAGACGAAAAGCCAGAGCTGCCATGGATTGACGGACGTTGAAAGCCGATTGGGCGGCGGCTGTCCGGTCCGAAGGCCGATGATCCGTTCTGCGGTGGTGCCGGTGCGGAACCCAAAGAAGCACGGATCTGAAAATTAGGTAAATGTTCGCAATGTGAAGTCAGAAAGAATAGCAATCTAGTCTGTACTTTTATACACCAGGAATTGCAACCATTTTTTTGGGAAGAGATCTTCAAAAATGACTACATGCGGTTTTCTAAAATAAATATGACTAGAAAAATGAAACAACTCTCTGAAAACTTTTTCGACATAGAGTCAATCGGCAATTTTCGACTTTTTCGATTGTTTCGTGACATCATTTTTTTTTAATATTTGAAAACCGATTCCTCAACTAGTAGCACGTTTTGGATATTCTTATAACAAAATTTTATAACCTTTTAGGCTATCAAATTAACAATTTAGGAAGTTGGACAATTAATTGTTTCATAAAACGATTGTTAAAAAATTATTTAGGAAACATACGTTCGTGCCACTGCTCATTGGCAAAGAGCTGCCATGGGAAGGCTTCAATGACGGAAGGAAGCCAGTTGGGCGTCGACTGACAGGTCCGGTGGCTGATGGGCCGTTCTGCGGTGGAGCCAGTGCAGATCCCGAACAAGCACGGATCTGAAAATTAGGTGAATGTTCGCAATATAAAGTCAGAAACAGTAGGAATCTGGTTTATTTGATGAGACTCTATGTAAAGATTTTCGAAAAGCGTACACATTTTTAGGTGAACTGAGGTGAGCGGAAGTTCATACAATTATAAAAATAATTGCGCGTTTTCTCAGCTTTTACTTCCGATGTTATGTTTTCAAAATGCGGTTTCCTGATATATATTTTTAAAAAAAACTCGGAGACAACTTACGTTGGAGTGCAGTTTTGGGGCCAAGCCGCTTGCCCGAAGGACTCCAGCTCCCGTCGGCTGGAGAGATTGCGGTGGAGAACCGCTTGCCGGACGGGGCGCCAAACGTGAAACAGAGAAGCTGGTGTTGATTTTCACCAGCGGTATCTGAATTTTTTTGATTTTTGGTAACATAATGTTTTTCGTTTTTCAAAACATTATCCATGAAGATTTTAGTCAAAAAATTGCTGATTGCTTTCAGTGTCGGGCCTAGGTTTTTTTTAGTTTTCCAGGCCTCAACATTTTAGAACAAGAATATTTGGGACACGACCTTTTGAAACACAAAATTTCATATTAAATTTGCCGAAACCGCTCCAAGAACTTAGGAAAATAAATGAAGAAACATCGAGAAACCTAATTTAAAGGGGGAGTACGGTAATCCAAAAAGGACTAATATTTTTACATGAATCGATTCAGAAAGTGGTAGCGATATCTGATCCGCTCAAATTAGTGTTCAAAATTCGTTTTGAAGCAAAATACGGGCTCCCAAAGTTCGAAAAAAGCACTCCCACGGATCCATTTTATACGGGATTCGCTAGAATTTAATTTGGGGGAAAAACGTGAAAATGGATGGGAGTGCTTTTTTCGAACTTTGGGAGCCGGTATCTCGCTTCAAAATGAATTTCGGACACTAATTTGTTTTTTTTTTAATTTCGGACACGCTCCTCTTTTAAAAAGAATTTCAGAACGAAAATTCGAATAACGGTTCGTAGAGTACCAATTATATTTATACGAACACCACGTGAAAATACAAGCCATTCTGTACTAAACATTTTGAAAAACCAACTTTGAGCAACCATAACTTTAGAGCCAGATTAGATAAAAACAAGTTGTCAACTAAAAAAATTTGTAAAAATTAAAAATCTTCAAGTCATTAGTTGACCGTTTTCTGTTATCTATTACGGTTCAAAAATTACACGCCGAGAAAAAAGAGTTACTTTTGAGAATAGGGTAGCCCAGAATGTTCAAACCTCGTGCCATCTTTGCTAAAAATGGTCCTATCTCAAAAACCGTTAAAGTTAGAAATAAGTGATCTACTGCACAATAATATAACATGTAATTATCTACATTTTTATAGTACCTAAAACTTTTTCAACTATGTTGCCCGCTGAGTTAATGCCAACAGAAGTGACAACTTTCGAAAATAATGAAATTTTTAGCATAAAAGAAGTTTCGCAATTATAAATATAAAAATAAAAAAAAACGTACCACCACTCTGAACGAATCGATTGGGGTGACTCTAATAACGTTTGGGAGTAAGCACCGTTTTTTGACTTCGGCAGCAACCTCCAAGCTCTCCTTCACTGCCAATCGCATCGAAGAGCGTTCTGGCTGATTCGGTGGTGGATTCTGAAAAAATTCTTTATCACTGGGTGACGGACGAGTATCTAAAATAGATTTCAAGCTGAAGTTCGTACTGAGTCCGATTTTCAGTTTAGAGGCGTTCTATGTTGAAACTCTCAAACTTGCTCAATTTTTCGTTTAAAAAAACTCACCGTTGGAAGAGAAGAATTTCCACTCATTTTGCGATTGATCAACAATTAGCAAGAATTGAGATTATCTGAAAATAGTTAATTATAAAATTACTGAATTGTGATACCGTAAAAATTATATCGAAAGAATAATAAGAAAAGGAGAAACAACGAAGTGCCTCAACGGCTCAAACGTACAAGCCCTCAAGCATAAAAATGAAATTATTAGTGTCTATCAGTGTGTAACTATCGAAAATCACTTATCGATAACTCCTGGTTCGACAAATTTTTCGATTCTTGTCGAAAATGATTTATCGATAAAATATCGAAAAATGTCGATAATCATCGATAATTTATCCACAATGATCAAACAGTTTTGACAATTTTTTTCGTCAAATCTAAAAGACTGGATTTGCACGATAAACCCGAATCGGCCTGAACCGACCCGAAGCAGCCCAATGGACGTCATCAAATCGGCTCGATCAGGCACAAATGACTCAAATCAGCCTAATTCGGCTTTAATCGGCCTAAACCGGGTCGAGTCGGCCTAATTTGAGCCAATTCAGGCCGTTGGGTCCAAAATGGATCAATTTGAGCCGGTTTGGGCCACATTACATTTTCGATAAATTATTGGAAAATTTTGATAATTATCGATAAATTATCGATATATATATATATATATATATATATATATTCACCTCCTTGTCAATTAGTGATGACAACGAACGGAGTTCAAAACTTTCTTGGTGACTGATAAGAAACAAGAAAAAACGAAAAAGAAAGTGTTCTCCGATTTTATTCCCCATTAAACTGTTGGATTTAACATTTTATCATAGAGTCCTTTATTTATCTGAAGCCCGGTATTTTAGCTAAAGTCCGGTATTTCCGAACAGAGCCAAAGATTTGAGGCCAAAAAGGACGCTCGGAAAGTTATTAGGAGAGAAGAAAAGATATGGAGATGCGCACGACGGGAGGAAGGGAAGGAAAAACAAAAGAGAATAGAAATCGAAAGGAGAAGATAGGAATGAAAAGCAGCCAGCAGAGAGAGATGATTGACCTTGCTTTGTTAAAGAATGTCCATGTTTGAATAATCTGGCAAGGTCATTCATTAAAAAATCCGAGAGAAGCAGTTTGAATGGACATAAGATTTCATTCAAAACCCCAGTCCTCAAGTTTTAACAGAAATGAAAAAAAAAGATTCAAATAGAAATAGCGGAAAGGTATAAAATTTGTTTCGAATGTTTTCGCGATTTTTTTTGACAAAAATACTATTGAAAATATCTGGAAGCAAATCCTGAGGCGAATATTCACAAAAAGTCGAATGAATTGATGTTGTATAAGTTCAATGCATTGAAAAGCGATAAGAATAGAAGTGAACTGCAATTTTTGTGTGTGGAAATATACGAAAAAACCAGAAGAATTGAAGAAAAATGAGAAAAAAGCACGAAGCAGATTTTAGGCCCGCAAAAGAAACCAATACACCCAGAATGAGACGCAATGCGCAGAGTCGCACGCGACGCGTTGGAGAGGGAAAAGAAAAAAGGTGTAAGGGAGCGACCTTTCAGTCCTCTTTAGGCAGCGCACTGTCGGAGGGTGTTTCACCCTCCGACTCCAGCAAGAGGCTCCGTTTACTTTTCTGTGTCTAAACGAGGAGGAAGAAGACGGCGGTCGGGCTGGTGAAATAAGAAGGCGCACAGAAGGGAATGCGCACGGGAGTTAACGGTATGGGTGGTCTAGGGTAGGGAACCTGTAAGGAAGAGGTGGTTGTGTCTTTGTCTTTCTCTAGGGTGTACTATTTTGTCGCCTGCGTCTCTTACTTTGTAGTACTATTTCGTATGTCTGCTGTATATCATTTTTTAACACTATTTCGCCATTTTTCGATTTTTTTTTGTTTTTTTTTCAGTGAACTGATGGTCTCTTTCATGAATTTCAGTGACCGATGACTTATCAGCGCATTCCCCTTTGATTTTGTCGCACTCTTGATGTTATGCTTTTCTGATAGGTAAGTTTTTGAGGAAAATGAAAATGTCTATTATTTTTGTAGTTTTGTTGTCTGAGGGTCTGTGTAGATCCTCAACTTGACAGAACCCCCTTGATGTTATATTCATTAGAATCCTCTGTTCATCCTGAGTACAAATATTACTTTGTTTTTCAAAATTTGGATATTTGGGTTACTGTAATTTGTTTCGATTTTTCCTGACTTGTCCAAATTCCATCGAAGTTATATTCATCAGAATCGCCATTTCACGCCAAGTCCGAATATTTACTTTGTTTTCAAAATTTCTTTTTCTGCTGTTCTGTTCTTTCAATTTTTGTTGTTTTCTTCCATTTTTATGCTAGTTTTTTTTTCAATTTGTTGGTTCGTTTCATTTTTTTTCTTCTTTTAAATTGGAAAAAAAAGATTGCTCTCTGTCCTTTTAAAAAAACTACAAACAAAAAATGAGCATGAAGTTCAGATCATTCAAATGTGGTTTTTGAACGTTTTTTATTGAATACTTGACAGACTTGACTACAGAAAAATAAGAACAACAGTGTGGTTCACAACAAGAACATGTGAAGCAGGAAAGGTGCAAAAAAATAGCTCAACTTAGAATTAAAAATGAAATGCCAACAAATAAGAAGAAGAAAAAAGATTTTGAAACGGTTAGAAAACGGAAAAAATTTAATCTAAAACGATGTATTCGATCACGTCTCCGTTCTCCTCGATTTGTTCAGGACGGACAACATGTTGATCATCGATTTGCTCAGGACGGACAGCGGGTTCGACATCCATTTGTTCCCGCCGGGGAGCGACGAGAACATGTGGTGCAGGAGCTACAACAGCTTCGGGGGCCACTTCAAGAATGACTCCTGGTTCATCGTCGTTGTCCTCCACCACCTGAGCTGCCAATACTGGAGCTGGTTGTAGAGGAATTAACGGGGGCGGAGCCGCCGCCGGAGCCGCCACAGCCAACGCCCCAAGAGCCACAGGACCCGGATGTTCGAAAATGCGATTGGGTTCTTGAAGACGTCTTAGTATAATCTCGTTTCTTTCGATAATATTCCGAATTCGTTCTCCAACATTATCCACAAGAGCTTGAAGATCCTGGTTTACTGGCTCAACATGATGTCTCTGTTCCAAACGCCATCCAGCAGGAACAATTGGGACAGCTTCATGAACTCTCACAACCTCACGTTGGGGTTGTCCCGGAATTTCTTTGATGAGTTTCATGAGGGCCCAGTTAGTAACGATCTTGTCGGATGGAGCTTGGCATTCATGACACGTCCACTGGTAAGGGAAGACTGTAGCCTTTAAATGTTCCATACAGGTGGCGCAGACAGTGTGACCGCATGAGCCTGAAAATGAATTATGTAATGTTTGGCAGCAATGCTTCGGGATTCCGTTGGGGAATCCAGATCGGATATGCGAGTGTCCAGATGTTCAGATGTTTGAATACCCAGACATCCGGAACTCCGAACGTACAGACGTCTGATTTTTTTTCAAAGTTTATTCATATCAATGTACAGTACCGGCAATAGTAATACGAACACCACGTGAAAATTCAAGCAATTTTATACTGAAAATTTTGGAAGACTAACTTTTAGAGGTCATAACTTTAGAGCCGAATGAGATATGAAAAGTGGTTAACTAATAAAATGTGCGAAAATTGATATTCTTGAGGTCATTAGTTGACTGTTTTTTGATATCTTGTATGCCTCAAGAGTTACACGCCGTCGAATTGAAAGTTTACCTAGAGGCATAGGGAAGCTCAAAACAGTCAAACCTCAGACCATTATTGCTGGAAATGGTCTTATCTCAAAAACAATTGAAGTCTGTAACTCAGAAGGCATGGGAGGTGGAAAAATTTCATGTACTACAAAAATTTAGAAAGTTGTATTATCTTTTGATCTTCAGCTGGCCACTTCTCTCTAACTTCAACGGTTTTTGAGTTAAAACCATTCTTAGCAATGATGGTCTGAGGTTTGACCGTTTTGAGCTTCCCAATGCCTCTTGGTGAACTTTCTATTCAACGACGTGTAACCTTAGAGCCGTACGAGATATCAACAAAAGGTCAACTAATGAACTCGAGATTAACAATTTTTACACATTTGTTCAGTTGACCTATTTTTCATATCTCATCTGGCTCTGAAGTTATGGCCACTCAAACTTGGTCAACCAAATTTTGCATTACAAAACGGCTCGAATTTTCAGGTAGTGTTCGTATAAATATAGCCGGTATAGTATGCCTACATGTCTGCATGCTTTCATGTAAGATGTCTAAATGTCTGTTCAATATTTGGTTGTCTTGAAAACCGAAAAAATGTCCAGATAAACTATAAAAAACTGCTCACCAAACTGCTGTGGACATCTTAAACTTTTTTCTCCATTTGTCAGCGCTAGACAACACACAGTGCATTTCAAGGAGTCCATGTTTATCTTTTCCTGAATCGACTTCAATAAGTCCTCTCTTTTTTGCTTTGATGCTTCCAGAAATTTCTCCTTCGCTTCCAGATACTCAATCGACGCCTTTTTCACGAAGTTCTTCATGATCAGTTGCTCCAACTTTTTACTGAGGACTGTTCGTTCGGTTTCTCTGATATTATTGTTGTGAATGTGGCAGTTGTGGTTCTAAAACTTCAAGAAATGACTTAAGAAGGAGCATTCAAAAATCTACCTTATCATGGGATTCGATACAGCATTTTTTCGTCTGAATGGAGCAATAATCTGATACCGCCTTTTCCAATTTTTTCTCCAAAATTGAGATTTGTTCATTCAATTTCCTGCACTCGGCAGCTTCATAAAACTCTCTGTTCCAGTATATTGAGTACTTGGTCCAGTCAAGATTCATTTCAGGCCATTCAATTTCATTAAGATCTTCTTTCTCAAGCTTTGGAAGACTCTCCATCTCAGAGTCATCTCTGGAGGTGAGCGGAACTAGTTTGAAGGCATCAGTGAATTGTTTCGAAAGTGAACCGTGGAGATTTGATTCTGAAAAACAATAAAGTTGGGTAGTCATAATATCTGGGTGTTTAGATATCCGGTCGGGTGAATAAATATTTTGTGTAAATTACCAAGTGTCTAGATATTTGGATAACTAGATGCCAAGTCGTTAAAATATCTGAACATATCCTAGTGTCCGGTTTTTGGGGCAACATGTTATCCGGTTCTACTAACTAGAGAGAACTATCAGGTGTCCAATCGTTATCATACTCGCGGAATTGCGAGCCGGGCCACTCGGCCCGCTTTTCAACTGACAACGGATTTTTCAAAATTGTTTTAGCTAAAAATAGCATTTTCACTACAATTTTCAGCGAAAATTGAGAACAATTCTCGAAAGTTTTTAGAGCATTATGAATAAGCAAGATATGGTGGAAATTCCAAAAAAAAAACGTTTTCTCGGTGTCCCACTCTTAGCACCGAAAAACATTATGTTGCTGAAACCCAGGCCGAGCGGGCCGGGCCGGGAAAATAGAAACTTCGGTCCGGCCCGTTGCAAATATGATTGTTATTGATTTAAAAAATTGTGGACAGATAGTCCGCAGATGTACTGAATCAATTTCAACATTGTAGCGGCTTACTTGCTAGTTTACGGGAGTTACACAATATTTTTCAAGTTTTCATGAAAAACTGTTCGTTTTTGTCCACCTGCATCCGTTTTTGACTCATTTTAGCCGTTAATTAGTGGTCTACAAGAAAGTCTTCCTACTTATTTTATGAACAATTTCACCAAACTGTGAAAAGTGAGAAATGTGAAAATTCACAGATGATTTCGATAAGCGCCAATTTTCGAGCATCCGCCCTCGGAAGACCATTAGAATTTGATTGGGGTGTCAGATAGGGTCACTATACATACTCAGGTATGGTTCTCACCAGAGGTGTGCGAAAAACTTTCGAAAATTGCATTTTTTTCGGTTTTTTCGGCGAAAAAATTTTCGCCATCCGAAACCGAAAAACTTTTTTTTGCCGAAAAAACAGAACAAAAAATTAAAAAAAAACTTTTGAAAGATACGTTTTGCTACCGCCTTTTTTTTTGGAAAAAACATTTTTCGATTTTTTTTTCGCCTTGAGAAATTCGAAAAAACAGTTTTTCGGTTTCCAATGGCAAAAAATTGTTTGCCGAAAAAACCGAACAAAATAAAAATTTCGAAAATTTTTCGCATAGCCCTGATGATAATCAGAAAAAAGTTCAATCTACAATTCATTCGGTATAATCATTTCTGACGAAAGATATTACTCTCTGATAAAGAAACGTGAGAAAAAAAATTAAAATTCCACTGAAAGTATATTTTCAACCTTCTCACTTACTTCTTTCGCCAATCTCTTTTGGATTCTGGAGTTTGTAGTCCTTGTACTGGACCACGTCTTTCACAATCTTCTCCAACGTATTTTCCTGCTCGGCCATTTCCTCGACAATGATTTTCAACATTCCTTCTTTGCTATTCTGATATCCTATCTCCTTCTCATACCATTCAATTTGTTGCTCGATGGAATTATTGACGCCATCTCTGTTTTCTCCGATTCTCTGAAATCGAAACATGTAATTAATTTTGCAATGATTTGGAAAGCGTGTAAGTGCACTGAATATACGCCGGCAAATAGGAAACGCGCAAACGAACTTGAAATGCGCCAATACACAAAAATGCGTTTAATTCTACAAAAACTGACCAATTGATACTCCATATGAAGCTGGAGTCGTTTGTATCGATGTTCCCAAGATACTAAAGTTTTATCCAAGCTGACTATGTAACTTTTTTGCTTCTGGGAACATTCTTGAAGAAGTTTCACAATTGAGTTGTCGTCAACTGCAACCTGGGAGGTGGAGTCCCTTGGGTCGTCATTGATAACTTCTGTGGCTCTGCCTCGACGCTTCAGAGCAATGTCGTCTCGGGCAGTGTCGCTAAGTGAGCGCTTTGGGGCTGGCATACTAGATGATGTTACCTAAATTCAAAAAAAATTAGTGCGCAGAGAAGGAGACGACGAGTGAAAACAAGAAAAAAAAAAGAAGAAAACAGTCAAAATCGGCGGTGCAAAAAATTGCGCTTCCGTCGTCGTGGTCTACAAACAGAGAATGTAAAACACAAGAAGTAATACGAAGTGGCCTTTGTTGTGTCTTATTGATAAATTATCGGAAAATTTTGATAAATATCGATAAATTATCGATAATTCATCGATAAACGTTTTTCGATAATTGTCCAAATTTTTCGAAAAAACAAATTTTTTTATCGATTCTTTATCGATTTGATTCTAATAAAATTATCGATATTCATCTCGAATCGAAATCGATATTACACACTGGTGTCTGTTTGGATAAAAAATATTGTTATAAGTCGTGCTCAAAATTTGAAGAAAGTACAATTTTGAAAAACCGCATTTTTTTCATGAAAGCAGTAAAAACCACAAGAATCAAGTTAAAATTGAGCGCGAAATAAAGATTAAAAAGATATTTGGCTGGAAAGGACGTTAGGAAAGTTATAGGGAGAAGAAAAAAGATCCGGCCTTGCGCACGACGGGAGGAAGGGAAGGAAAAACAAAAGAGAATAGAAAGGGAAAAGATAAGTAAGAAATGGAAAGTAACCAGAGGGGACAGATGATCGACCTTGCTTTATCAGAGAATGTCTATGTGTGACCAATCTGATAGGGTTCTTCAATAAAAAGTCCGAGAGAAGCAGTTTGAATGGACATGTGATTTCATTCAAAACTGCAGGCCTAGAAGTTTGACAAAAATTAAAAAAAAAGATTCAAATAGAAATAGAGGAAAATCATTAACAACGTCAATGTCATTTTTTTACGAAAGCATTTTTAAAAATATCTGGAAGCAAATCCTGAAGAGATTATTCATGAAAACAATTGCATGAATTGAATTTTTGTAGGACTTCAATGCATTGAAAAGCCATAAAAAACAAAACTGAACTGCATTTATTGTGCGTGAAAAACTGCAGAGAATATGCGACATAGACAGAAAAAATGAAGAAAAATGAGAAAGTAGTAGGAAACAGATTTTAGGCCCGCAAAAGAACCAATACACCCCCATGGTCCTCCATAAAAACCTTTTCAAAACTCAAAAAAAAATTATAAAATTGATTAAGCCAAAATTAATGAAACTTCATCAAAGGAAGACCTGTTGAATGTGTCCTTGACAGTGAGTTTATAAAATGACACGCAACGCGCAGAGACGCACGCGACGCGTTGGAGAGGGAAAAGAAAAAAGTGTGAGGGAGCAACCTTTCAGTTCTCATTAGGCAGCACACTGTCGGAGGGTGTTCCACCCTCCGACCCCAGCAAGAGGCTCCGTTTACTTTTCTGTGTCTAAACGAGGAGGAAGAAGACGGCGGTCGGGCTGGTGAAATAAGAAGGCGCACAGAAGGGAATGCGCACGGGAGTTAACTGTATGGGTGGTCTAGGGTAGGGAACCTGTAAGGAGGAGGTGTTTGTGTCTGTGTGTCTCTCTCTAGGGTGTACTATTTCGCCGTCTGCGTCTCTCACTTTGTGATACTATTTCGTATGTCTGCTGTATATCATTTTTTAACACTATTCCGTCATTTTTCGTAATTTTTTGTTTTTTCGCTAAATTGATAGTTTCTTTCATGAATTTTTATGGCCGATGACTCATCAGCGTATCCCCCTTTGATTGACGCTCTTTGATTTTATGCTTTTTTGGTAGGTAAGCTTTTGAGGAGTTTGAAAATGTCGATTACTTTTTAGTTTTCGTAGTCTGAGGGTTACGGTAGGTGTTCAACACGACAGAGCTCCCTTGATATTGTCTTCATTAGAATTCCCTTCCCACCCCGCTACAAACACATTTTCATTACTGTGAATTTAGACTTCATGTTATCATAATACAAAACACTTGATCACTTATTGTGGTTATTGGTCTCCGATCTCCAAATCGAAGGCATGACTCATCACAGTCCAGAACAATCTCGACATGCAAAGACCACGCCTTTTCTTCCTGGTATATAAACCTTTGGGAATCGCATTTCTTCACATTATTCTCTGTGCCTTTGTATCAGGCGCTACCCACTGATTATGCTGAAGTTCACTGAAAAACTGTTTCCTACATGCTAAATGTAGAAGAAAGTATGTTTTACTAAAAGTAAATAACGGTCCTTGATCCATTTGATCCATATCGCTGATCTTCAACTTTAGGTAGGATTCAAATTTCCCGAATCCTTTGATTCTGAACAACACAAAACTTTCAGCAATGCTGCTCTTGTCTTACTATTGTCCCACAGGATCCAGTTTTGTTCTCCGAAGACATGCGCATGAACCTGAATCCATTCAATGCCTACACCAGTTTTTTTGGGAAGTCACTTCAAGACGGTCTTCAGCATCACATTTTGGAGGGCGGTGAGGGTTTGAGGTTAGATTGGGCCCTAGCTCCAGTTGCTAGGGGTGTTCTGCTTTTCCAATTCGGTGTTTTTAGTGTCGGTCAACGCCAACTGATTTGTTATGCTCGTGCTCTTCTCCGCTAGATCAAAGTGTAGGTGTTGGACTAAGCCTTTGCCGCTGTGGACGTTGAAGCTCATAGATTGAATACGGTAAGTATCAAATTCGGATTTAAAGGGCCGACGCGCTTTCCGCCAGTGTAGCTCAGCCGGATGGCGCAGTTGGTGGCGTGGGCGGTAGTGTAGCCGGTCGCCTTACCAGACTGACCCCGGGTTCAAACCCGTCTCTATTTTTTTTCATAAACCTCCCGATTCTAGGTACTCGACAGTGACCACTTCCTTGTCCTCGACAAAGGTACTGTTGCGGAGGTCGACTCGCCGAAAAAGTTCCTGGCTAACTCCAACACAGTCTTCTACTTAACAACCAACAATTATTGTCTATTTCAGTTTTATTTATTCCCAAAAGAGCTATTAGCACACCTATATTGATTTGTCTATTTTGTTTGACTTGGTTTTGATCTTTCTTAGTTGTGTGCGTTATAGTAATCAATAATGTCAGATAAAAAGTCAATGAATACACTTCTAAACGGCTTTTTTTCAACTTTTCAATCGAATTCTAGGGGGAAAGTAACTTTTTTGCTTGCTCCTGCCACACTCTCTGAAGCTTGAGCAGGTACTTCATATTGTCCTGAAGCAGGTGATGGGTGAAGAATCGGCTAACGAGGAGGCCTGATTGTTCCGGTTTGACTCACCATGACAAGTGAAGGCGTTATTCGGTTTCCCATCCTTCATATCCGCTTCCTCCCATATCGAAATGTCGTCAACAGCACAGTCTGAGAATTTGAACTCTGACTCATGAATTTGTTTTGTTAACGATATGGAAAGCAATCCCTCCCTTTTTCATTCATGTGTCCGTTTTTTTTTCTTATTATTATTCCTACAAATAAACTTTTTTGTTATGAATTTTTTCTTCATGTTATCGTATGATCAAACACTTGATCACTTATTGTGGTTATTGGTCTCCGATCTCCAAATGGAAATTATGACTCATCACAGTCCAGAACAATCTCGAAATGCAAAGACCACGCCCTTTCTTCTTGGTATATAAACCTTCGGGAATCGCATTTCTTCACATTCTTTTCTGTGCCTTTGTATCAGGCGCTACCCACTGATTATTCTGAAATTCACTGAAAAACTGTTTCCTACATGCTAAACGTAGGAGAAGGTATGTATAAGTAGATAACGGTTCTTGATCCATTTCCTGTGATTTCATTTATTTGAGAATTTCTTTCAGGTAATTTCAACAAACCATTTGAATATTGGTGAACATCAACAAAGCGTTCAAACAGAAATGCTCTTCCTACAACACCGAAGAGTACTTGAATGAAAAAAAAAAGTAGAGTTCGAGGTATTTCAAATGCTAGAAACGTGAAAAAAGTGTGTGTTTTTCTAACAGATCTATGAAGAGAGATGTGACAATGTTGAGGAATTCAAATTCGAGGAGTTTCAACAAATAGGGAATTTGTTGTTGTCTCCTGATGAAGTATCTTCGCCGCGTACAGAACAAAATGAGAAATGAAAAGGAAACCAAGAATGCGGGTTCTCAACAACAAAAAATGGTTTTGCTTTTCTATGTTACAGTTTCTTTTTTTTTTTGATTGTTCACTTTGTGAAATGAACATTCATTACTTCTAATATTTTTTTGACTAATGATGAATGATAGAACTGTAGTGGAAACTTGATACACGAAACTAATGCTTCTAAACTACAACAAAAAAATCGTGATGCTTAGGAAAGAAGGGGCAACAATATTGTTTAGTTCTTCTTACAAGGGTGACCGTTTTATGGTTTGAAAAAAAAACTACACTACCGTCCATAATTATACGTACACGAAGTGAAAATTCAAGCCATTTTGTTCTGAAAAAATTGGGCGGCCAACTTTGAACGGCCATAACTTTAGAGCCAGATGAGATAGAAAATAGTTGTCAACTAAAAAAATGTCAAAAAATTTAAAGTCTCTGAGTCATCAGTTGCCTGTTTTTTGATATCTTTCGCCGCTCTTAAGTTACACGCCGAGAAACAAATAGTTTACCCAGAGGCATAGGGAAGCCCAAAATGGTCAAATCTAAGACCAACTATTCTAAGAATAGGCCTATCTCAAAAACCGTTGAAGATAGAAAAATGTGACCAACTGAAGACTGATAGAGCATACAATTTTCTACATTTTCGTAGTGAATGACATTTCTCCAGCTATCATGCCTGCTGAGTTACAGCCGACAGAAAGGACAATTTTTGAAAATAATGATACTTTCTGTCAATTATTGTCGTCCAAATTTTCTAAATTCATAAAAACCTAGAAAACTGGGAGAACAATAAAAAGTAATAAGAATTTGAAAAGAAAAATTGGAAATCAAACGTTTTTTTCAAAACTTGCCCTTTCTATCGGCTGTAACTCAGCAGGCTTGAGAGATGGAAAAATTTTATGTATTAAAAAATCGTAGACAATTGTATGCTCTATCAATCTTCACTTGATCACTTTTTTCTATCTTCAACGGTTTTTGAGATACGACTATTCTTAGAAAGGATGGTCTAAGGTTTGACCGTTTTGGGCTTCCTTATGCCTCTGGGTAAACTATTTGTTTCTCGGCGTGTAACAAAAGTGCGGCGAAAGACATCAAAAAACAGTCAACTGATGACTTAGAGACTTCTAGTTGTTACACATTTTTCTGGTTGACAACTATTTTCTATCTCATCTGGCTCTAAAGTTATGGCCGCTTAAAGTTGGCAGCCCAATTTTTTCATTACCAAATGTCTTGGATTTTCACGTCGTGTACGTATAATTATGGACGTTACTGTATATTTTTGTGACTAATGATGAATGAATTATAGTGGAGACCTAATACACAAACTTAGCGCTTCAAACTACAACAAAAAAATCGTGATGTTTGGGAAAGCAGGAGCAACAATATTGTTTAGCTCTTCTCACAAGGATGACTGTTTTATGGTTTGAAAAAAATGACTGTATCGTTTTTAGAGAGTTTTCATATTGACTCATTGACGGAGAGATCTTCTTTCCTGTCCAATCACTTGCAGTGTAGTTCATAATATGTAGTATGGGTTTTGTTGGTTTTCAAACTTTAATGAACTTGATCAATCAAACAAAGAACAAAAAAAAATTACTTTTAAGACCTTACAAAGAAAATAAACAACAAAATCTAGGAAATTTGAAACAAACATGGGTAAGAAAGCGGACAAAATTAAAAGTAAATGAAAAGAAGAAGACTTGAAAAATTAGGACAGGATAGGATGGAGTGAAACAAGAGCAAAAATTCACGTGTAATAAAATACCAAAAACTAGCACATCTTCTCCTTCTTTCCTTTCCGTCCTCTTCTAGCAGCAACAGATGCCTTCCTCTTCCGATTGGTTGCATTTGTTTCCATTGCGACGCTTGACGGTCCAAGGCCTGATGGTTCGTCTCCTTCCATAGATGTTGCTGTGTTTTTGACTTCTGGTTGAGAACGATTGGAGGATTGCTCAATGAGATAGGTCTGGTCGTAAACTACTGTACTCAGTTGTTCGATCTCTGTAAATAGAGAAGTTGTTCATTCATTTTTCTTATCACATTGCTCGTAACACACATTCTTTAAAAACTCCCGAAAAGTTGAGGACTCACCTTGCCACGATTTTTTCAAGTCGTTCTTCAATTCCTCGTTCTCATCTACCAGCTGCGCAATGGTCAGTTGTTGATCTTCAATGAGCATTTCGTTCTTCTTGGTCACTGCATCTTTGTTCATTTTCTCAGTCGCTTCAGGTTTGGTGTCGACGAGCAAGTTCTGATACTCGAAGGTCTGTTGCTGCTCATCACAGATCACGGTACTCTCATTGATGTATTGCTTCCACTCTTCTCGCATCAATCCCTTGGCAACACAAAGTTCCACAATAAGGTCATGTTGAGTCTGTATTTTCTGGGTTTGATTCTCGTTGATTTTCTTGACCTCTTCGAGCTCATTTTGCTGCATCGTAAGTCTCTTCTCGCACACAATTTCCTCAACAATCTTATCCACCTCTGCTTGTCTTATAACTTCTTTTTGATCTTCGTTTTCTGATTTCTGCGCATCCAGCTTCTTCATCAATTGGGCGATTTCCAGGTCCTTCTTTCCTAAAAAATCCTTCATCTTCTCCATCTCTGTTGCGAAGTGTTCAGGTGTTGCTGCAAACCGCGGAATACATTTTTTGAATTAAACTATCAATTATAGACTTACCTTGTTTCATTTGAATACATGTTTCTCCTAAATACTCGTAGTCCGCCAGTAATTCCGCATTCTCTTCTTTCAATTTTGTTTTGTTTTTTTTTTTTTTTTTTCAATTTCTTCTCTTTATAACTGTTGAGCTGTTCCTCGAAGAATTGCACTCTTTTGAGAAGTGTCTCGTTATCCTGTTGGACTCTTGTGGTGGCCTTCATCAGTTTTTCGAGGACGTCCTCCAGTTTTTTGGCTTGATCACGTTGGAGATTTACGACTAAAAACGTTTGTGGTAATTGACACAAATTGAAAAATAAGTTACCTTTTCTCAAAGTCTTGACAGTTTTCATCAGTTGGTGTTTCTTCATTTGGACAAGGTACATTGTTGATAGTTGGTCGAGTTGATCTGAAAATGAATGACTTTTAGAGGAAAAAGAAGTTTGAAAAAAATTGGACACGGTCTGCATGAAAAGTTTTCGATGGATTTTGAATCAAAAATTTGGCTGCGTAAACGTTCATAATAGCAAGTAGCAAACGAATATTGGTAGTTGATTAAGGGAAGGAAAAATCTTTTCAAAACTCAAAAAAAAAATACTGAAAATAATTCCAGCCAAAATTTGTAAAACTTCATCAAACATGAAGACCTGCTGAGTGCGTCCTTGACAGTGTGCTTACAGAATGAGACGCAACGCGCAGAGACGCACGCAACGCGAAAAAGGTGAGGGAGCCACCTTTCTTTCCTTAACAGGCAACATACTGTTGGAGGGTATCTCACCATCCTACTCCAGCAAGACGGTCGGCCTATTTTTCTGCGTCTCTACTAGGAAAAAGAAGACGAGAGAGAGGAAGAGAACGGCAGTCGAGCAGGTAAAAAGTGAAGGCGCAGAGGACATCTTCGACTCTTTTTTTCTCGAACTCTTTCTCTTACAGTAGCGAGAAATGGTGAGGGTCACTTTGTATTTCCAATCATAGCTCGGTTCAAACCGATCCAATTGACTTGAAAATTTTTTCTGGAACTACCGACACATATTGAAAAAAATCCTTGAATTTTTTGTCTGAACAGTTTTTCAGACAATTTCAGAAAATCACGTTTACTGGAAAACTCTGGAAATTGAAAACTTTTCTTTGTGGTGTTTTATTTTCTTCATTTTAAATCAAAAATGTTATAATAGAGTCAGATAAACAAAAAATGTTGATAGACTGGATTTAGAAACTCTGGCCCATGAGCTTTAGGCCTAAAAGCTCGAAATTGAAAATTTGGCTTAAACAGTATAACTCTGTTCAAACTGGTTCATTTGATCTAAAAATTTGTGAGGACATCCCCTCATGGCTCCTTATCAATATGCAATCAAGAATAAAAGTTTTGGGAAAACTCCATTTTTCCAATTTCAGTGCACCCTGGATGTGGTAGTGGAATTGGAAAAATTCGGAAAAATGGAGTTTTTCCAAAACTTATATTTTCAATTGCACATTGATAAGGAGCCAT
>GL379998.1:137961-151770 GCA_000143925.2 Caenorhabditis brenneri
CTTATGGCTCCTTATTCTTTGCATTCATTAACTAAGTTTTGGAAAAACTCCATTTTTCCGCTTTTTCCACCCCGCTTGTCATGTTTTTTTGGCGAATTTTTTTAATGGAGATTTTCCAAACTTATATTCTTATTGCACATTGATAAGGAGCCATAGAGTGATGTCCTCACAAATTTTTAGATCAAATGAACCTGTTTGTATAGAGTTATACTGTTTAAGCCAAATTTTCAATTTCGAGCTTTTAGGCCTAAATGAGCCAGAGTTTCTAAATCCAGTCTATTGACATTTTTTGTTTAATTGACCCTATTATAACATTTTTAATTCAAAATGAAGAAAATAAAACACCACACAAAAAAGTTTTGGTTTTCAATTTCCAGAGTTTTCCAGTAAACGTGATTTTCTGAAATTGTCTGAAAAAATGTTCAGACAAAAAATTTAAGGATTTTTTTCAATATGTGTCGGTAGTTCCAGAAAAAAATTTCAGGTCAATTGGATCGGTTTGAACCGAGCTATGATTCGAAATACAAAGTGACCCTCACCATTTCTCGCTACTGTATATCTATGTATTTACTATTGGGCGAAAAGATAGGGAAAAATTGGGGTTGGAATTTTAGGGAAACGACCATGAATTTTGTCTTAGAAAATCTCAGAAGGCAAAGGTAGGGGAAATTATATGGAAAATGGGTAAAAAACAGAAGAAAATAGTGTGGAAATGATTTTGAGACCACTTGAGACGGTCATCGAATGGGATAGGGAAGACGATTTCCTACGACAAGGCCAAAAAAGAAAGAATGACTGAGACTGAGGGGTCCACCATCTCCACTGTATGACTGTGTGGTCTCCACATTGACTCCTGTATGACGTCAGAGGGCGTAGAGTGTTCTCGAAGAAATTCAAATGATCCCTTCTGGGAAAACATTAGTGGGTTGTGTGAGTATCAGAGGGTCTGAGAAAAGATTCTAGAGTATTTCAAGTTTCAGAAACAACCTAAGACTGAGAAAAGCGAAAATACAGGAATCTAACTGGATGATCGTGGCTTTTCAGATTTTGAAGCAAAGATGAGGATGTACAGTGCCGAGAAATGGTGAAGGTTTTTCTGCATAGCGATTCATAACTCGGTTCAAACTGAACTGATTGATCAGAAAATTTTTCCTAGTTTTACCGATACGTATTGAAAGAAATCTATAGTTTTTTATTTGAATACTTCTCTAGATTTTTGCAGAATTTCACGTTGTCTGGAAAATTTTGAAATTTTAAAACTAAAACTTTTTTGTGTGGTGTTTTATTTCCATCACTTTGATTTGAAAAATGTTGTACTGTGACCAAATGAACATAATTTGGCAAAAGAAGAGATTTTTT
Source organism: Caenorhabditis brenneri (assembly GCA_000143925.2). NCBI lineage: Eukaryota > Metazoa > Nematoda > Chromadorea > Rhabditida > Rhabditidae > Caenorhabditis > Caenorhabditis brenneri. The sequence continues at coordinate 139,321 of GL379998.1, forward strand.
TTTTCAGTTGAGTGAATAATTTCTTGAGATTCTGTTTGTCTGTCTGGGCTATTTTCATATTATCTTTACCTTTACCCCAATCTTCCATCCTGACAGACCAATGATTGATTTTTATGGTGAGAACACTGAGTGACGTCAGGACATGCCAACGAACCTTTACCTCTAGGCGCAACAATGCAGGTGGGGTCACTGTAGGACAGACCCCGCCCGTTTATTAACTTTGAGGAGGTGACCCATATTGATCATGTCTAGATGTAGGGCAATGACCATACGACTCACTCATTCATTCTTCATTCCCGTCTTGAGAGTGGTCGTCTCTCCTTTCCTCCTTTCCTCAACTTCTTCCTCCTGTCCTCCTTGTTCTGTGGCCGAGGCTGTACTAATATAGACCTCTATCCATATTAGTCTGGTCCTTCTGCAATTCTTCTCTTTCTCAATCATTCTCTTTACTCTTACCTCACCTTTAATATGCTACTTTTTTTTAGAACTACCACTCTAAAAATCGTCAATAATGATCTCTGGACAAGCGTACCTCGATAACCTGAAACAGGCCGAGCAGGAAAAAATCGCGAAATTCAACGTAAGTGACTTCATCCTAACCTCACCAATCTAGATTACTCCATTATTTCAGGCGGCGCCAATTAAGAAAAACATAGTCGGAGACTGGACTCTTGTGAACTCCACCAACACCCAAGCTTATCTCGCGGAAAAGAACCTGGGCAGATTCCACGATGCCACCTTCCTGGCCTGTAATCAGTCATTCCTCGTGAACTTCCGACAGGTCACTCAACTGCATCTCATCGGAAATGAGGTTGTAGATCAACTCCACGAGTGCATCGGTTTCCAGACCCGTAAGCCACACTACACCCGGAAAACCACAGTACAGGACGAAGGAACTAACTTGATCACAATGGAGACATGGTATGCTCCTGACGGAAAGTTTATTGGTTTCGCCAATGAAAATCGATATGTGCACGAAGGCCTTTTGTACATAGTCAACCAGACCAAAAAGGGAAAGGCCAAAAATTGGGAATCCGTGACCTGTGTCCGAGTCTACAAGAAGATTGATAAGGCTGCCACCGAAGAATCCGCCAAGACTAATTTCAATGGAACGTGGCGCCCAGTTGCAAACGACCGGTTCGAGAAGTTCTGCGCCACGCACAAGATCAGTGGACTCGCAAAACAGATGATGGGAGGTGCACACGTGTCCCTCAGTGTGCTCACTTTTCTGAGAGAGTTTCACAACATCGCCTTCATGCCACGTACTCAATTTGAACAGAAACACATCGCTCGTTTGGATGAGGATTGCAACGGCTTCACCACTTCTCTCAACGGAAATCAACTGGTCACAGTTGGGCACGGAATGTATATCACTCGGGTCGTTCAGAACGGGAAATTGTTCATTACCACTACCAAAGATAACGTCAGTTTCATGGTTGTTTACGAGAAGATTTGAATTTCTTTTTGTTGATTTTTTTCTGTTTCCAAAAAGTTCTGTATTTGTTGATATTTCCTAAAACTATTACGTGTATCAATAAACCTGTTTTTCATATTTTGATTTTCTTTTAATATTTCACCAAAACATCCGTAGTGATAGCATAAAGTCGGCTGCAACATTCGTGTTGACGGCTAAGTTTTTGATTTTGCTCTAAATTTGGATGATATTGAAGAACTATAAGAACAGTTTCGAAAAATACCTAATTACCTCGAAGTCGGATAACTTCACTTTCAAAGATTGCTCTTGTACACGTCCCATCTCTAATTCGCAGCTTACGAACGGAAGGCGGCGTTTACTATAATAAAGACAAATATTTTTCCATTATTTGTTGCAGATCTTCCAATTTGACAGTTTTTCGCTATACAAATTGGATCGAGAAGAATCTAACAGCTAAATTTACGTGTCTTTTACTAACCTTTCAAAATTCGAAAAGATCAGAAGGAGAAGAGAGACCATAACAAGTAGTCAATGTAAAAGGATACAAAGATTCCTGAAAATTGTACAATATTTCCAAAAATAACATTCCAGGAATAACTTACAGAAAAATCAGAAGAATAGCCCAAACCAACGAGGTAGGCAGCAGAAAATATTGTGAGTCACCATATGGGAAACAGAAAAAAACATGATTCTAGGGCCAAATAAAGTTTGACAACCGGATTAGTTATCAAACGTATCAGAAGTTGTTCAAAAACAAATGAAAAAAGGGAATGGTGAACAAGGGAAAAGGAGGGGAACGGCGGAAAAGAAGAAAGGATGGGGACTGGTGATGAAGGAGTGTGGGCTGGAACGGACGAGTGGGCGTGAGCGGAGGAGTGGCGACAGCAGAAGCGTTGTTGTGCAATTAACCGTTGTTGTGCAAGAGACGAAAAGATGTGACTGTTAGAAATTTGACTTATCACCAAATGTGATTTTCGGTTTTCCGTAATTATGGATCATCTAGTTGGGCTTATTATTAGCAGGACAAAAACATAGTAATGCAAATTTTCATATTTCAAACCATCCATTCATCTCGCAGAATGAAATCATATGAACATTCAAAACTTGCCAACTTTATCTCTGCAAAACGTGAAAAAAAATGAATTGTTTTTTTTTTGGGAATCGATGCCACTTGAAACTGTAGGATCCTGCAATAGTAACGAGCAAAACCAGATAGTTTCAGAACTCTGATTTCAGGAGTAAAACGTCAATATTCTAAACTGATGAAGTCCTTTTTACAAAGCACACCAGGTCTACAGCAGACTCGCTGCAGACACAAATCTTTCAACTATGTTCACACAGCAGACCGACCACAGACCAATTGCATACCCATTGCAGACCTAAGTTTACGACTATTTTCTGGTTCAAGACTAGAGATAAAAACAGAAAATGAAAGTTTTCTGGTTTTCTTATAGGATCCGAAGACTGCTTCCCTTTATCTGCGTATGTGGCGCAGCCGGGTGTCCAAATTAAAGAGCTCCCCGGTACTCCGAAAAGTGACGTTTCGCAAGTAATAATTCCGCCAATTTCAGACAGTTTGAAATAGGCCTTTTGTCGACAATACAACAACTATCATGATGTTCCTCCTCTGCGATGGCTCTAATTTGCACGCCAGGTCTACAGCAGACTCGCTGCAGACACAAATCTTTCAACTATGTTCACACAGCAGACCGACCACAGACCAATTGCATACCCATTGCAACCTTTAGTTCACGACTATTTTCGGTTTCAAGACTTGAAAAAAATTTAAAATGAGAAATTCCTCAAGCTTTGTTTATTGAGGTCCGAAGACTGCTTTCCGTTCTCCGCGTGTGTGACGCAGTCGGTATTACGCGCCGTTTCCAAACCATTTTTGCAAAGAATTGTAGTTATTTGAAACTAGAATTTTCACCAAATGTGGTTTTCAGTTTTCCGTAACGTTGGGTCATCTGATCAGTTTTTTTAGCGGTACAGAAACATCGTAATGCAAGTTTCCATACTTAAAAGTCTTGAAGAAGGAGATCATATGAGCATTAAAAACTTGCCAACTGTTTTTCTGCACAACGTCAAAAAACGAAAAGCCTTTTGGAAATCGAGATATGGGATTTGAAACTGAAGGGAATGCTTCCATCAAGAGGTGAACGGCCTTCTTAGTTCTAAGCATTATATTTGGGTGAGCATTGAAGATTCTCCATATTTCGTTTCGTCCACCACTATTATGGTTCCTATGTGTGGGATTAGGCACTAGAATATTCTGTGTACCTTTTTGCCAGACCTTCTTTAACAGATGTACAAGACTGGCTGGAGGTTGCGTTGCGGTCAAGAGTATCGAGTCAGTTTGTCTGCCATAGAGAGTCATTCACACTCTTCGTCTTCTTTGTCTCGTTCTCCAACTTCCTTTACCCCTATTACTTCTCTTTGTGTGGGATTAGTCCTCATAGGATTAGTGGCCTCCCCCCCCCTCCTTTTGCGTGACCTTTCCCCGAAGACGTACAGGACACGCGCTGCGGTTGCGTTGCAGAAAATCGATTAATAGTCATTCACACTCATGGTTTTCTTTCTCGTCTTCTTCTCGCTCTCGATTTTCTGAACAAACCTCCCTTCTCATGCACCTTTTTCAAGCCTTGGTCTTAGGATAGTCCGCTTTGTTCGACTTCTCTTTATCCGCTTTTTTCTTTTTCACTCTTTTTTTCTCTTCAATTTTTCCCGTTTTCCAGAAACGACATGACGCCTATCACCGTCGCCCTCACTCCTCATTACAACGATATCTGGCAGAACTGCTTCGAACTGGGGCATGAAATGATTATTCCTTCAAAGACCGGGAAAATATCCCCTACCATGGAATTCATGATCAGTGGTTTGGACCACAACAAACTCTACACTTTGTCTATGCATTTGGAGCGTGCGGACAATTACAAGTATCATTTTGATCGCACGACTGGAGGATACAGTTCGTTCATCTCCCCTGAAGAAAATGAGACTCCAAAGATCGTCTACCACCCCAGAAATATCCAACGTGGATCAGAATGGATGTCGAGCTCAGTCAGTTTTGATTGTGTTCGTATCACTCGTACTAAGAACGTGGAGATCCAATCAGTCAATAATGTAAGTGTTTCCTTGTATCCGGATGTCAACTTATTTTCATTTTTAGATCTTCCTTCTCACTGGACATCGTTATCAACCTATTCTAATTGTTTATGAGGAGGATAAGCCAGTTTATACTTCTAGAATCGAACATATGGCCTTCATCGTTACCTCCAGATACCACGTAAGTATTACAGTATCCTCAGATTTATAATGCCCTAGCCTCTACAGTACCCTACTTCTAAAATCCAAAAAACATCAGTTTCCTACGGTACCCTCAAAATCTTAAAAGGGGCGTACGCAGAAAAAAAAATTGCTAGAAGGAATATTATACCATTGGATAGAGCTCAGCGAATTATATCAAAAATCCTCTTGGAGATGTGGACGGAAATGCCATTTTTGGCCTGTTTTCACACGTGAAAGAAAATCTCGTTGCTTGGGAACAGTGACTTTGACAGCATTCATCAGAAAAACGAAGAGTTTGCAAAAAAAAATTGTCAACTAAAAAAATGGTGGGATTCAAATTCTGATTCACTTTGCAGTTGATCAGATTTTTTGTCAAGTAGTCCTCTTCCGAGTTATAGGCTGATACCTCCAAAGTTTTTTTGATGAATGCTGTCAAAGTCACTGTTCCCAAGCAACGATATTTTTTTCACGTTCAAAAACAGGTCAAAAAGGGAATTTCCGACCATACCTCCGAGAGCATTTTGGATGTAATTCGTTAAAATTTATCAGATGTATAAACATCTCTAGCAGATATACCATCGGATAGCTGAGCTCGAGTGCACGAGTCAATATTTTGTATCGACAACGGATTTTTTTAGGTCGTGAGTTTCTAACCTCATTCTCAGTTTATTTTAGTACAGAGCATCAACTTAAAAATAACGAAAAATCATCGAGTTGAAAATTTTACTAACTTTTTTACAATTTTATTTGATTTTCTGTACTAAAATGTACTGAGAATTAAATTATAAGTTCACGTAGCGTAACCTAGAATAGTCCGTTGCCGGAAAAAATGAAGATTCGTGCATAACTCGGGCTAAGCTATCCGATTGGTAATCTCACCAACTGGCACTCCACAGTAACCAAACCTCTCGAAAAATTCTAGTCTCCTACAGTACCCTCTTCTCCTTCAGGTAACCTTTTTTTCAGAAAAAAAGCATCAGCGAGTACAAGAAATCAACCAACAAGTTCTCATCAAAGTCCGACGCAAATGATAAAGTTGGAATACTCAGCAACAGGAAGCGAGCCTTCACTACGGTCACTGTGGAATCGGCCAAACAGTCGGGGAGCTCGGATGACAAGGATAAGCAATCCACTTCTGGAGAAGGACTACCAATCATGCATCGTACTCTATCCGTTTTCTCAGTATCTGGAGATTATTTAGGAAAGGTGCAGGTGGATCAGAAAGGAAAGGTCCAGATGGATCAGAAACCTGGTGCCACTTCTGAGTCCAAGGAATTAAAATCGATCAAATCCAAGGTCTCGGCTCCATACCCAGCTACTCCAAAGTCAAGGCTAGAGCTCATGAAGTCTGAAATGGACATTTCGCGTCCAGATAGTCCAGCTCCACTGATGACATCAAAATCCATCAAGGTCGAAGCACCAGAATCCAAGCAAGCTACTCCAGTTGCGCAAGAGATCCAGGAAGCACCAGTTCCAGTGGCTCCATTGTCCCCCGCACGTCCAGACGAACACCTCCCTATTCCGCAAATTTTCCCAGGATTCTCGATGATCCCCATGATGAACATGATGCCGCTCGGAATGTTCCCGTACCCAGATGCAATGTTCAATCTGTATTGGAACCCAATGATGCTCCCAACACAACCACCATCAATTCCATCAGACAATGGTAAAGTTCCAACACCACCTGAGCCAACTGAGGGCAATAATGCAGATGAGACCGAGGAGGAGGATGTCGATATCATTAATTAATGAATTTCGCCTCATTTTCTTTAGCGAAACTTGTACTCCACCCGATGCCCCACCTCCATATCATGCCACTGATTTTCTGATCTCTTTCCTTAACCGTGTTTTTTTGTTTCTCGGTTTCTCTCACAGTTTGTTTTTGAGCTTTATTCTGTCAAAATTTTGACCTTATTTTTGTAAACTGTGTATTGAAGAGTGTTTGATAAATATAGAAACTGTAACTCGCTACTATATTTGCTTGTTCGTTATTGTTCAGATGACTTCCAGGAATGCTGCGTCAACACTGTTTCTATCATGAATAAACCAGGTACTCTACTTTATGCTTTCAATTTTTTCAACGTTAGATGAGACACTTCTTCTGTCATGGAAATACAATGGAATCTACCTTACGTCTTCGAGTTTTTTTTCGATATAATTGCCAAAAAAAAGAGACTGTTCTGAAGCCAAAATAATTGTTCGCCAAGTATATTCAATTGTCTTAAGAGTGCAGGGCTGCCAGGCGGCAGATTGAGGTTTTGGAGTCGGAAGGAGGCAACAAAGGATTGGTTATCAACGTATGCACAGTATGCAAAGCTCGAATTAATCATCAAACAAACCAGAAGTTTTTCAAGAACAAAATAAAAAAACTGGAATGGTAGATAATGATGAAGAATGGAAAAGGCGGAAAAAGGAAAAGGATGGGGACTGGTGATGAAGGAGTGTGGGCTGGAAGGGACGAGTGGGCGGTAGCGGAGGAAAGGCGACAGCAGAAGTGTTTCTGGAAAAAATTTTTTCGAATATTAAAGAATTCTTTGTTAAAAAAATGTTGATGAAAAAATTAACCGTTGTTGGGCAGGAGACGAAATATGTGACTGTTAGAAATTAGACTTTTCACCAAATGTGATTTTCAGTTTTTCGTAACTATGAGTTATCTAGTTGGGCTTATTATTAGCTCTGAGTTTAGGAGTGGAATTTCAATATTCTAAACTGAAAAGTCCTTTTTACAAAGCCCACTAGGTCTACAGCAGACTCGCTGCAGACCCAAATCTTTCAACTATGTTCACACAGCAGACCGACAACAGACCTATTGCATATCCATTGCAGACCTAAGTTTACGACTATTTTCTGATTCAAGACTAGAAAAAAAACAGAAAATGAAAGTTTTCTTCCTTTCTTACAGGATGCAAAGACATCTTCCCATTATCTGCTTATGTTCCGCAGCCGGGTGTCCAAATTAAAGGGCTCCCCGTTACTCCGAAAAGTTACGTTTCGCAAGTAATAATTCCGCCAATTTCAGACAGTTTGAAATAGGCCTTTTGTCTTTGTTTTTTTTCCTCTTTTTCACTTTTTCTTTTCTCACCTGTCTCTTGACGTTTCGAAAATGTGAATATTCGAAGTTAGGATTTTAACCAAATGAGATTTTCAGTTTTATCTTATTCCTAAAAACTTCGAAAAACAATACAATCAAATCAGAAGGATGCAAAGCGCAGCACTTTATCTTTCTGGCAATACAACAACTATCATGATGTTCCTCCTCTACGATGGCTCTAAACTTCTTGTTCGCACTTTGGTTTGTAATTTCTCTTTATTTTTTGCCGTGGTTATTGTCTCCATACATGGGAGGATTTACTGCACTTCGAAAAAGATTTTTTACACGTGCTAAATTTTTCAAAAATTTCCGAAAATTCACGTGCTAATTTTTTCGAGGTCCAAAAAAAAAATAAAAAAAGAAACAAAATCCCTCTGTGGTTTCGAGCTCGAACTCGCGCACCCGACGGGTTGTCAGACAACACTGCAGCCACTACACTAAGAACGCCTCTGTTGACAACGCTCTTGTTGTTCTTTGAGAAAGCGGTGAGTGACGCGCTCGATGTGCATGGTGAGCAGAATTTCAAGATTGACGCTTTATTATCTCGGCAACCACTGGGAGTTTTCTTACCAAATTTCATTCCTGGGAGTCTTTTGGGCTATAGAATCGAATCGAATTTTCGACACGTGCTAAAAACCCCTCTTACGTGCTAAATTTTCACAGTGCACTTTCAGTACTTCGATTTACTGCCGTAGTGCAAAGTGCACTAAACGATTTCTCAGCGAATACTTGACGAATCGCTTCGCGAAAAAAAACTTAGACTTCTAATCGAAAATGATTATGTTTCAAAACAGTTTACGTGCTAAATTATTTTTCGCAAGCGCTCAATAATTTTTTCAACGATTTTGCGATGCTCAAAGTGCACTGTGAACTTTCTCCGGCGAAACGCAATATTTAAATTCGAATTGAATTTCAAATATGTTTTAAACCAATTTCGTTGAGATTCATGACAGTTTACGTGCTAAGTTCTCATCGAAAACCCGTTAAAAAAATTATTTCTCAATAAAAATTATTTTTTTGCCGGCGCGGCATATGTTTTTTTTTCTATCTTGATTTTTAGCACGTAAACTGTTTCTATTAATGTTTATACGGCAAATTTAAATTTTTTAATGATTTTCTTTTGAATTTCCGATTCTGAATTCTGAATAAAACGTCATCTGAATTTCAGAAATTATTTCTACAGGTAAAGAATTATTTTTGGGGGATACGGTAGAAAAATTTTACAAATGCGAGTCTAGGAAATTTGAAAAAAAAATTTTGAAGCATATTTCACGTGCTAATATTTTTCCACCGGAGGAACATAAAATTCACGTGCTGCATTACCACTCTGCTACCCATGTATGATTGTCTCGTAGATGGCTTTTACTAGGCATCTTGCCAAATGGTCTTTTTTTTAGTGTTTTTGTGGGTTTCATGAACAAATCAAACCAACCCCGTTTGCAAAGGAAAGCTTCTCTTTCTTTTCTTTTTGTTTTGCGAAACAGTTTCTAGCAACTGGTGTGTGCTTTCCTTCCTTTTATGACAGTGGCACGACCCGTCGCCGCTGTTGAATACTTCTTTGTTTCTCTCTGTCTCTTCTCTGGCCGGTATTCGCCTCTCCGAAACTGTTTGCATTCAGTATTGCATTTTATTTTCCTATGGTTCTCTAAGTGAACAAGTATCTATTTCTGTTGACGATTTCCAGCTGCTAACTTTTCATCATTGTTTCTGTGAACATCTTATTAGATCAATAGTCGTCTAAAAACATTCAGTTTCACAAAGTTTGGGAATGCTTTCGGAAACTCTTGTTTTTCAGGTTGACCATGTCACATCACTTCCGAGAGAATGAAGAGGTCTACCAAGGGTTCATTCTGTCCCAAGTCATCCTCGAGACGCCTTGTTGGGAAGCCTACAAGCTTGCATGCAAAATCAGAAGGGAAGACATCAATTACCGAGATTTTGAGTTCATTTATATGAAGTTCGCGGCTGGATATACCGAACTTGATGTTGAAGTTCCGTGAGTGTTATTTTTATTTTTGTCTTGTTAGGTATAACTTCAATACTGGTAAACTGACTCTTTGGGGTCCGTTCAAAAATAGATCTTCAAAGTAAAGGGACTAATACGGAAAAAAATAAAGTGGAGATAGCTCCTGTTTTTGATGTTCCAGAAAAAAAACGAGGGTTCACGTATGAAAACGGAAAGTGAGTAAAAAAATATCTTCTGCGATGCGTTCTCTTAGTTTTTTATAGCCTGAACCTTCCGGGGCTACGCATTTGTGAAAATATTCTTTTACAAATGAAATCTTGCATTAACCGATGTGAACCCCTAATTCCATTCCAAATAACTTTGAAAATTATTGATTTTCCGTTTCGAAATTTTCAGGAAGTGGACCGAACAAGACGCTACTCTCGACAAGATGCCGGACCCAATTCTGAGAAAAATCCTGAACAGCGTCGGCTTGAAAACAAGGTACTTTTTTTCAAACCATTTTCGGAAAGTTTGCATTTTTCTATTTCAAAGTAATTCCCAATGTTTATTCAATTGTAGATTCTGATTCTTTTCAGATTCATTACAAGAAAAGTGTCAAAGCATTTCGAAGTTTTAGTGGATTCCACAGAACGTTGTTGCAGTTACGTTTCCATCTCAATGTGTGCTCCACAATATTTCAAGTTGGAAATAGACAACTATTGCATTAAATATGACATCAAGTCAAATACAGTCACTTTGCAACGTTGTGAAAAGGATGTGAACAAACATTCCATCAAAGATCCACTCGTTGTTTTCTTGAATGATCTGAAAATCGTTTTCAAAGCTCTGAAAATAAGAACATTCAGCATTTATGTGGTAAATGGCTATGAAGAAGAACACATCCCATTGTTGTTGTCAACTTTACAACAAATTCGAGACAACACTAAACGTGACTTCAAAGCTAATGCACTTCACATTTGTTTTGGAAAAATGGCTGCGGTCCTCCCGTTGGTGAAAATGATGAGAACTCCTTTTTTGAAGAACATAGGAATCTCTGTTCAAACGGGTGAAACAACAATTATCCCTGAAATCTTTTTGACGGACCAATGGCGCAATTTGAAAAAGTTTGAGTCGCAAAACAGTGTGGATCCTTCAATCTTGTTGAGATCGTTTGCACATTTGGAAACATTCGAAGTGACCAGCGCATTGAATTCTCAACAGGCTCTTCAGCTTATTCGTGTAAGTCATTTTTCATCAGTAAAATCATCATTTTACGATCATAATTATTTTTAATCTAGTTGGTTCATTTTTTCCATTCTCGTTTTTACCGCAGAAATCATATCAAAAATATTCTAGAGATTTGAGAGTCTTTCACACTATGATAGATATTTTGCAAGTGCTTCCAACTGAATTGGGCTTTATTCGACTTCAACGGTACGCTCAGAATTTGACGAACCGCTCAGCAAACAACGACCTCCTGACCCCCCGAAAATGAAACAACGGCCCGCTCAGAAAACAACGATCCGGTAGTATGGAACTCACAAAGTTTGACCTCACAAGACCTTTGACCCTTGTTAGAGATATTTGACACTTTTTCAGCTTTTGTTGGTTCCATACAACCGGACCGATATTTTCTGAGCGGACAGTTGAAGTCGAATAGAGCCCTAAATTGATATACCAATAAAAAATAGTGTTTTCAAAGGCATAGAATCATACAAACGTTTTTTCTCAAAATGTTCAAGTTGTCTTTTTTGGAGTTACTGTCAAAAGCTCTGCTGATATTTGTAAATATCTGTTCATTTCAGATACTGGCCGCTTCAACAACATTCAGGAGCTGCATGATTCGTTTAGACAGACCGGATATGATGATATCCGAATTAGCAGAAGCGTTGAATGTTCGACTTGAAAGTGATGAAACCTCGAAATTCATGAAATTGGATGACACTGATGGTGCACTTTTGATTAGTGTCGAATATTTTAATCACATTGATGACGTCAGCCTTGATATAAAGCGAAAAAGGTCATTGGGATAATGTTACAAATGTTCGCGAAGTTTTTTTTACTACCCAGCTGCTCGAATATGTTTTTTCGAAGTTTATTTCCTATTTCATTTTTACTTCTTAATGTAAACTCTGTCATTCTCATTTAATTTTTTTTTCAATTTTCCACATTTGTTTAAAAATTGCAGTGCCGAGAAATGGTGAGGGTACCTCTGCATAGAGATTCGTAACTCGGTTTAAACTCAACCGATTGACTAGAAATTTTTTTCTGGAACTACTGATACGTATTGAAAGAGATCTAAATGTTTTCTGTCCGAATACATTTTCAGATTTTTTCAGAATTTTCAGTTGTATGTACAATTTTTGAAACTGAAAACTAAAACTTTTTTGTGTGGTGTTTAATTTTCACCATTTCGACTTCAAAATGTTGTTATGGGGTCAAATAAACAAAAAATGTCAATAGACCAGATATCAACGTTCCGGCTCCTGAGCTTCAAGCCTAGAAGCTCGAAATGAGTATTTTTCCTCAAGATCCATAATTCGTCTTAAACTCCTCCATATGGACTAAAAATCCATGAGAGCATCAAACTTTGGCTCTATATTAATATGCAATCAAAAATAGAGTTTTTGGAAAAACTTCATTTTTCGGATTTCAGTGTGTCATGGATGTGGTAGTGAAAGTAGTGAA